>VZTG01006514.1:825736-857194 GCA_013397845.1 Melanocharis versteri
GCCCCGGCCCCGCCCGGGCCCCGGCCGCTCGGCACCGCACCCCGAGGGGACACCCGAGACCCCGCTCCAGCCGGACGCCTTCCTTCCCCCAGCGCCCTGCGCCAGGCTCACCGCCGCGGCCAGTTTTAGGGCGCTCCGCTCCGGGGCGGAAGGCGGCCGGGACGGGCCCGTACCGACAGATCCCCGGTCCCGTCCCTCCGTGCGGCCGNCTCCATGCGCCTCTTCCCGCTGCCTTCCTCCTCCCTGTCCGGGACCGGGGCGGAGGCGAGCGGAGGCCGGTTTTCGACTGTCTTTCTCTCGCCGCCATGGCGGAGGGGATGTCCCAGGGCGCCGGCTTCCTGTGTGGCGGTGAAGAATCACTAAGAGAAACCTTTAAGTAATGCACTCATGTCGCGATAAAAGCACCTGTGGTCCTCCCGGCTGTAAGCGCACGGATGAGACAGTTGCCCCCCTAATGGAAGTGCAGCTGTGGACTCAACAGGCCGGTGCTGTGACCGTAAGCGAATAATCACAGGATCAGTTAGGTTGGAGGAGACCTCTGAGATCATCGAGTCCAACCTGTGACCCAACACCACCATGTCAGCTAAACCATGGAGTGCACTGAGTGCCACATCCAGTCTAAAGCACCTCCAGGAGCAGTGACTGCACCCCCTCTCTGGACAGTCCATTCCTGTGTTTAATCACCTGCTGTGTGTCACATCCAGTCTTAAGCACCTCCAGGGGCGGTGACTCCACCACCTCCCTAAGCAGTATATTGCAATGTGTTCTGTGAAGAAACTCTTCCTGATGTCCAACCTAAACCTCCCCAAGCTGAGCTTGAGGCTGTGTCCTCTCATCCTGTTTCTGGTTGCCTGGGAGGCCAACCCCTACCTGGCTACAGCCTCCTTTCAGGCCATGGTACAGAGTGATAAGGTCTCCCCTGAGCCTCCTCTTCTCCGGGCTAAACACCCCCAGCTCCCTCAGCTGCTCCTCACAGGACTTGTGCTCCAGAAAAGGCACCCCAGTTTTGGCAGCACTTGCCCAGGAACGCGTGGTTCAAAGGGGGCTGCTCGCAGAGGGGACAGCAGGGCCTCCTTGCAGCTCCTCTCGCTCCTGAGGTCTCCCTGGCTGCTGGAGGCTGTCACAGGCTGGGGGCTGCAGGCACCTGCAGAGGGGGCAGGCATCTCGGGGACGGCAGGGACATTTCGAGGCCATGCAGCAGCTGCTGGCCCCGTGGTGTGCAGCAAGGCAAGGAAACCCCCGAGCCTGGTCAGGGCATCCAGGTTTTTATTTTTCTTAAGCACGAAAATTACCACCTGTTGGTCTGGAAGCCCCTGTGTTGTTTGGCAACCAAAATCAAGTAGTAAAAAAATCTTTTACATGATGTCAAGAAGAGATCTTTGTAGATTTCCCTGTAAGGATTTGATCCAGGCCAGTTAAAGCATAGACTATTAGTCAGCATGTTTAGTCATGAAGCAAACATTTCTCTCTGTACTCTTGAAGTACAGTTTCCAGATGGCAGCCCAAATTGATCTCCTTACAAACACAGCACGAGCCTTCTAAAGTAATGCTTCATATTTTGCAAATCAAATCTGCATTATCTGTAATAAGGGCTTACTTTGTTTTTCTGGAGAATAAGTTGTCAGTCGTATGGATTCGGTAAAGCCAGGAATGCACCATTTATCAATCATTTTAACATAAATGTCTGTCCGTGTGTCATTTAGAGATGATCAGCTGAACATCTCTATGGAAACAGTACGGCTGTAGTGCATCCAAGGGGAATAATGTTCCATATGATAATCACAAATGTAGCCTGCAAAAGAAAAGAGTTCTAAAAGCAGTGCAAGTATATGTGTTGCATTATTTTGTTCATAAAAAAAAGTGTTAGGGAGAATGTTAACCTTTTATATTGGACAGTCTGCACATAGAAAGCAAGAGCACACACATTAAGGAGCCTAGCCTGTAACTGCATCCTTTCAGTTGTCCGGGGATAAAGACAAGTCAAGATGCAGGACCTTGTGACTGGTGTGTGTTGGCACACTCCACCTGTCTCTGCAAATTGGCCAGAGACCTCCTGCTAGGAAAACTGGCAGCAGTGCAGGCCACCAGCTGCTTCAGAGTCTGCAGCTTGTCCAGCACCAGCACAAAACCTCTACAAATGCAAGTATAGGTGGAGGTGAATTTCAATGTTACACCAAAAAAAAAAAGGAAGCAAATAACTGCAAACAGTTAATCCAGCTATTCATTCACATTTAAAAACACCTAGGACTGTGAAGGACTAGAAAATACTTCTTAAATTCCTCTCTTCCATTCATTGCTATTTTCCTATATTAGTTTTCATATTCCTGTATTCCTAACCTTAGGAAGGTACAACACTGAGCATGAAATATGGGCATATGAAGAAATTGCATGAAAAGCTGAGTTTAATGGATGCAGATGGCAATATCACGCATATAGTTTAGAGCAAGGAACAAATACAGAATCTGACAGACATTACAGGCTAGCTGTAGGTAGCAAAGTGAAATAATATAGACAAGAATTTGGTCAGACAGACAACAACCACTGTTCAGTCTATTTGTTCTGAAAGTTTGTCTTAAATATTTTATGACTGCAGAGGAAGTACTGTTTCAGCTCAGTAGTGCTCTTTAGTGCTTTGCTGCAGCTTTGGGTTAGAATGATTTCAGAAAGAAGGATAGTACCCACCTGAACAAAACTCATTTTCTTTGTTTCTCCTGAAACAGGATGAAATGTTGGTTTGTTTTGTTTTTTTTTTTTTTTCCCAAACAACTCCATAGTTATTTCAGCCTCCATTATTTTGTGGTATCTGCTAGGGAACTGGAGCTGTACACCACAAGGGCTGAAATAAAAAATAGTCGCTTGATATTTTGCCTTTTAAAAATGCAAAATTAGAGGCAAATATCTGTTAAACTAACAAGATACTGTGTTCTATTTAGTTGATTTTCTACCACCATCCATTCCAAAGAACATACCAATAGATGAGTTCTCTATTCCGAACATGAGAAATAAAGGAAACACCGTTGCTATTATAACATTTAGAAAGCCTCAAAAAACCCCAGCAGTCAACACTGTACAGCATGTACACCACATTATGATTTCAAGGCTACAAATGAAATGCGGAGTTAAGAATGATTCTCCATATCCTTTTATAATTTCCTCCGGATAATCTTTAAAGAGTAGCAGTAGGAAGATGACATAGATTACAAAATTTCAATTTCAGGGAGTTGTTATAGCAGAGGAGGGAGAGCTGTTAGTAACTGGAATGTACTGTGCTTTGGTGCTGCTTTGTTGTAATAGACAGGTGCTGTGTACATGCACGAACTGGGTATTTGAAAACAACTGTTGCAGTGTGATGCATTTCCAACTCAAGCAACTTGTTGGGAGCTTTTGGAATAAATTCTCGTTGTTTGGGATATGTCCCATCAGTCAGACTTGAACTAAAAAAAAGAGAGAAGAACTGAAGCGGATGAGGAGATTTCTTACCATCCTGATTCCTCCAAAACCTCCGATTTGGAAAAAACAGGTGACAGGAAGGCTCTTTTATTGGTAATGGGCATGGATACAGAAATTTTGACTTGACAGTATATATTTAGACAAAAAGTAAAGATTAGTGATGGCTTGTGGAAAAAAAATCCACTCACAAAGTTTTATAAATTCAGATTGGACCAATATGAAACATAAATTAACTTCTTAACTGTCTATTCTCCTTTAGTATTAAGTATGGAGAAGAGAGTATCTCCATTATTTGAGTTACAGTGAACATATACATTTCATTATTTTATACTTAGACTAGGAAAGGAGTCAGATGTCAGAGGTTTGCCCTTAACTTCTGTCTACCTCAACTTTTCCAGCTGCACAGGGACTATACTATGCCTTGCTTCAGAAAACACAAATAGGAGACACTCCTGAGCTATTCAGTAGCAGATTAATAGCATTTTAAAAGTCGCCATCTGTTTTTTCACTTCTCATCACAACAATATATGATTCCTAAAAGTTCTAAAATCCAAGGAGTGGGCGGTATTTTAAACTAAAAAAAAAAAAGACAACCAAAAAACTTAATGCAGAAAAGGGAATTTCTTCAGTACGTTTGCATGCAGTGCACTAGGGGGCCTTCAAGAGTTAGAAATAGATGGAATGCGCTTTTGAAAGGCACATACTTCACAGGACTTTTCATTACAGAATTTAAAATAGAAGTTGCTGTGGTTTTGTGTGTGGGGTTGTTTGGTTTGGGATTTTTTTTATGACGTGAGGTTCATGTAAGTTTATAGCAGTTCATATGCAACCACCTCTCAGTAAAGTTAGCTTCTCAACTGTTCTTAGCTTGCAAGGAAATACCTAAATGTGAACCATACTTAAAAGTGAAATATGTTCTAGATGCCAGCTTTTACTCAGTTACTTTTATTAACCTAAGGAGTTTACCAGAACAAAGGATGTGTCAAGCTGAATAGGTAAGAAATTTTATTTTTTTAGCAATATATATACAATGTGCACTTATTCTTTGTTTCTTGGAAAGGATATGTGAGCCACTGTCATTTTATTTTAAAAACTATAGCTAGATTCTTTTTATGGCTTCACAAGAGTGAAGAGGATTAACCATCTTTCAATTTTAATGTGTGCTTATGAATTATGGGAACTATATTCATAGTCAACTAGGGAAATTTGGCACTGCTAATATATTTTTATATTAGTGAATACGTGTATATTTAACTACTACAGTCATTGGTTCATATTTGGATAATTTACAGCATTTCCATAAGGTTTAGTGAAGACTGTCTCGTAAGAAAAAGATAATGATCTGGGTTTGACAAGCATTTCTTCTAATGCTGGAATACATCCAGCTGAGATTGAAAATTGAGCCTGTATTTAATGGTTTTGGTGTTTGATTTATACTGTAATGAGAAAGTGAGAGATGTGTACTGACAAATTCTTACATGCATACTGTCTCATCTAGAACTTCTTTTCTCTGAAAAATATAGAGCCACAGATGCTACATGTGAGTAATGAACGGAAATGCTTCTATTTTCTTTTTGCAGTTTGCAAAGAAGATACATAGATCTTTAAGCCTGCAAGTCAGTAAACTTTGCTTATGCAGCTGGCTCCATTCATTCTCTGAAGCCAATCACTTCCCCTGTGGTGGCTGATAAGAATTTAACGGTTTGAGAAGGTGGAGTGTCAGCATCCTTAGTGCTGACCCCTTTCCCAGGCATATCAGTAGCCTCTGTCCATCACCCATGCTGGAAGCTACTTGGAAAAGGAGAAATAGAAATTGGGGAAGGAAAATCATGCATCATCATCCTGGCTGGAATGTACAGAAGACTTTATGCTGTTTTCATCATGTGGATTCACTAGAGAAATGACCCCTTTTGATCAGCCAAGTAAAATCAAAAACTTGTTCATTTGCTTCCTGTGGCCCTCACGGTTGCTGAGGCTCTGGACTTGCAGGCGCCCAAGGACAAGGAGGAATCTGCTAGTGGGCACTGCCTGTGTGATCTACCTGGGATTCCTTGTCAGCCAAGTGGGTCATGTTTTACCGCAGCACAATGGAGGACATCGAAAGATCAATTCCAGGAGTCTCCAAGATGCAGCTCAAACTCCTTTTCTGGGCATCCCACTGGATGGCACCCTGTCACCACCCAATTTCCAGGAACCCCAGCTTGGTAGCAATGGGACCTTGCTGCCACCCAATGTAGTTTATATCACCCTGCGGTCCAAGCGCAGCAAGCCTGCCAACATCAGAGGCACAGTGAAGCCAAAGCGCAGGAAGAAAAATGCAGCCCCTTTGTCCTATGGGCAGCACTTTCCAAAAGCCACTTTTATGGGCTGGGAAGAGGCCTTTGCCCAACAGCCAGGGAGGGCCACACATGCTGCAGGCACAATGGGAGCAGCAATCGCTCTGGAGGCAAGAAAGTACCAGCTGGATGAACACAGACATAAAGGAGTGGCTGTCAGGGAGAGAGGTCACCAGAGACCTGGGAGGATTTCTGGAGCTGTAAAGGCACAGCTCCAGCCTGAGGAAAGCAATATCAGGATTTACAGCGAGAGCCCTCCCTCGTGGATGAGCAAAGATGACATCCTAAACATGCGCATGCTGGCAGATTCTCCCATAGAGAGCATTCGAGAGGTACCTTCGCACAAAGCAGTCCTGGTAGTATTTGCAAGAGGTCCCAGCACTACGGGAGCTGCTTGTGGTCAAGGACACTGTGGAATTGTCAAAAGACCTCTCGACATGAGCGAGGTGTTTGCCTTTCATTTGGACAGGATCTTGGGGCTAAACAGGAGCTTACCTTCTGTAAGCAGGAGATCAGAGTTCTTCCAAGGTAACACATTCCTGTGGTTTTCAGCTTGCAGGTGGGGTGCAGAGGTTTCCTTCCCGCTCCGTGTTAGGCGTGGGGCAGCAGCAGCCACCCTCTTTAACTCCTGCGAGCCCCAGAACGAACCCCATTGTTACAGGGGAATAAAGCCAATATCTGTGTGTAACTTCTGCAGTGCAGTTATCCTGTCAAAAGGATGAATACCCCAAAGTTTGCATCAAATATCATAGAGTTGCTGGGGGCAGTAGCAGTTTCCTCACACGAGTCTGGAACAAGAAAAAAGAGAAAGAGCGATCTGTACATTGCATGATGTTGTACAGACTGTCTGAAGTGAAACTGGTGAAAGAGATTCCAGAATCTCTGTGATTCAATGGGCATTTCTGATTTTTTAAAATAAACTTCTCCTCTTTTAGAATTGACTGTAATAAAATACTGTTGGAACTTGTCACAAAAATTCATCTCTCAGGTGGTAGGAAAAGGGTCAGGTAATCTGCTCAGGGAGGTAGGGAACCTGCCTGCAGAAGCTTGAATCTTCTTTCGTGGCACTAATCCCCTTGGGAACTGAAAATTTTTTAAAAAGTGCTTCCCTTTCCTCTGGTAGTTAAAACCCAAACAAACTACATTTCAGTGAAACCTGCTGTGCGTTTTGAGGTTCACTACACACATCTATATATTATCCAAAGAAACACACAGAGTAAATATCTCAGTATGCCTTTTACATGATTGGTATAGAGTTTCCAATTAAAAATTTGATTTTTAACCTTCAGTGAAATTAAAGATAGAATTCAGACATGTGAGTTAGAAGTCTACTTTAAACATTGCTACCTTCTTAAATATGTCTTCAGCATAACTTCTATTTTTGTACAGTCACAAATCCGATAGGACTATGTTGCATTTTAGTGAATCATTGCAAAAGTAGCTAGCTATGTCTTTGCTGTTCATTTCTTGCTTTGAAATTGGCTTATACCAAATACTTTTATATCAGTCTGCATTTCTTAAAAAGAAAAGTAATGCTAGAATGATTTTCTAAAGTCTGACAGCAGGAAGACAACCTCGTGATCTCCAGTGTCTTCCTGCTTTGTAAACCTTTCCTTTGGCAGCCTGTACAACAATGGGAATGAATCTCTAGGAACAACAGTTTGGAGGGTTCTGAATATTATTCATACTTGCAGAGCATGGAAGATACATTATGCCTATTTTATTTTTAGGAACAAGATCTATTGTTACAGAGCTGTCATAAGGCATTAAGGTGGTTCGGTTGGGGGAACTCTGTACTGTGTGGCTGCTGAGATGACAGACTGCAAACCTCGGAAAACTGCTATTAGGCTAATTGTGCATTGTGTTGCTCAGTGTCTGTCACCTTACAGTATGTTTTGGACTGTCTGGGACACAGTGTGTCATTCTGCCCTCTAATTTTCTTTTCCTCATAACTGGCTAAGTTCCTATTGCAAGAGGAGTGTTGCTAGGTGATGAGAAGAGAAATATCACTATTTCGGTCTCACTTCATTTTTTCCAGCTAAAAGCTGAGCAGAGCATTTGGAACAGTGACTGCCGCTTGTCTCTCATGATTTCTTTAGCCTGGAAATATGCTGGAGCTCAGATGCCTAATAACTACTTGAGCTCTTTACCATTTACATGCTTGTATTTGGCGTAATGTGAAAATATTTGTGTTTAGAAAATGAGCAAAAATATATTCTTAAAAATAATATGAGCAATTAGCTCATTTCGATGACCTATATGTGTTTAAGTTAAAGTAGGTGGGCACTGCAAAGTTTTTTACAGAGTGGCTCAGTTATTCACATGGGAAAGCAAGCAATGCAGGATTAGAGACTGTGCATGTGTGTATGAATGTACACGGTTTCTGGGCTGACATATCTCTCTCCCCGACACATCCCTTTAGCTTGCCTCAGTTGTGATGTGATCCAACAAGACATGTTTGATGTAGCATTAAAATCTTAAAAAATGGGCTTTTCAAAACTGTCATTCATTTTGTCAAAAGCAGTTTCAAAGAACTGCTTAGTAAATCCCTGTACAGGTTCTATTTCCCTTATTCCCACAGATCTGACACTGACTTTTTTTAAAGTCTAGCAAAATACTGTATTCAAGTTCCTTGTCTGCTGCCCTCACCTTCCCTAGTTAATTGTAAACTCTTTTAATCGTTAACTGAATTTTTTTGTGGTTTGTCTAATTTTTCCATCATCCATCATGGATGGAAAAATCAGGTATGGTAACTCTTTCACATACTTTTACAATGAATTGACTGAATGTAAAAAGCCTGAGTAGTATGGGTAGGAAAAGCCCTTTTGAGTTGAGCATAACAGTCTAAAAGAGCTTGTGCATACGCAAGCAGTCATTTGTTACTTCCATTGCTACCTGTGAGATGTGAAAAATGTCTCCAAACACCTATAAAAAACAGAAGGACAAGCTTCTAAAACACCCAAGAGATAATCATAAAATTGTGTCTATTGTGGAATAAATGTGTCTGAGTTTTGGGATGGTCACATTAATAGTACAGCACTAAGAAACATCATTATTTCGTAACCCAGCCTGAGGAATAGAAGAGACATAGGTGACCTTGCTTGGTGTCACAGCCCTACCTTAATGACCTTTGCACAGGAGCAAAGTCAAATGAGTGCATGTACAGCCTCCAGCTCAGCAACTGCATTTGCAGGGTGGGATGATGGCAGTGTTTGTTAGGCTTGAGCTACAGCTGGAGTTCCGTGGGCTGGGGCAGGCTGGCTTCTGTGTCTCAGCTGGCAGCTGTAAGGGTAGCACCCTGGCTTCTTGGATAGTAGCAACGAGGCTGGGCTCTTTATTCAGCTTTTGGTACAGTAGCTGTTACTGTGCAGTTTTGTTGCACCACTTGCTAAGGGACTGAACTACTGCGTGCTGATGGCTGCCTCTCTTCTCCTTTGGTTTTCTGATATCCTGAGTCTGTCTAAACTGAGAGTAATAAGAACTGGAGTACTCAGTTCAGTTTTTTTGGTTTTTTTGTGTTTTTTTTTTTTTTTAGCTAAAGATTGAAGCCACTATTTATCCAGAACCTCCTTTTTTCCCAAAGCATGCAAGAAACTCTTCCTTTAAGTGCCATCTTTTGTGGTTGGTTTAGTGCAAATAGATGCATGACATGATAGCTCCACTGGTTGCACCTGTTGTTTTGCTTTACTGGCCTCTGCATGATGATAAATGGTGTCCTAGTTTTTTCTGTTTTATACCGTGTGCTATCAGCCTGCTCTTGCCATCCCATCCAAAGTTATGCAATATGAATCATCAATGGTGTCAGGGCAAAGAATAAAAACCTAGCACTGCTTTATGCATTCAGAGCTCTGCATTCAGCTCTAAAATGCTTCCACATAGTGCTGTACCTCTCAAAGGGGTATGTGAGGCATATTTCCAATATTCCAGTATTCTATTGGGTAGAGAAGTTCATGTATAAGCAATAATGCAGCCCGTAGATCTAAAGTGGCAGATAAAAATAAAATGAAGTCAATCAGCTCTGTACGAGATTCAGTGCAGTGCAGCTGCAGCAACAGAAAAGCAGTAGCCCTCTGTGTTAATACATAAAGCTGACTAGGAAAGAAGCACATACAGAATACACTGGACTTTTTCTGAAATGTACTCCACCTTCCCAGTTGTGGCTGTAGGTCTCTTCGCTGTTGAGGTAACTTCAGCCCCATCCTCATGAGGTTTGAATCACAAAAGCTCCAGTGATTTCACTGGGGTCATGGCAATTCATGCAGCTATGAATCAGACCCCTTATCTGCTTTAATTCAGCATCTTCATGTTTTTCCTGCAAGTGTCAAAAATTTGAGTCACAGCTCCTTACTGAAGCTGCTGTTTCATATTCCTGTAATCCAATTTATATTACAGAGCTGAAAGATTTTTTTTTTGGCTCATCTTTTCTGCTCCCATTTCCTTTGAAATGCAAACATTTCCTGTATTTAACCTTAGTCTTTTAAAAATGTTTTTGTATCTTAATGGAAACTGGCATGATATTATTCATAGTTTTCAAGTATTTATATTACTATTGTTTATCATGTCCTTTTTGGGTAGACAGGAGATGTTTGTTTTCTTAAAAAACTGTTTGTGTATTTGATTTGTGGAAGAATTCATGAATAGTTACATAAGTTGTTACTGGAGATATAAAAATAATAGATTTGCTCCTGAGGAAAGCTGTCTTTTTTTTTTTTTTTTTTTTTTTTTTTGTGAGACTTTCCAATGCTTATATAGACTTTCTCCAGCTCTCTTGGAAAAGAAGCCTAGGCCATAGTTGACCTAACTTGGGTAAAGTAATCTACAATGTAGGTGATAGAGCCAGAGTGAGAGAGCTGGAGAAATGGGTAGGATTTCCCAAATAAGTTACCCAAATACTTATTCAGACACCTCAGTAGAAGAGAAGCATGATTTTCAGGAGTGCTCAGCACGTTTTTCCAGTGGAGGAGAGTATGGAGCACAGTGCTGATAACGGTGATACTGATCACAGGTAAAGAGATTGATGTTCCTAATGGAAGGACGTTCTGTGTTTCTAAGGAAACACTAGACAACTTGTAGGGAAGTTAAAGAGGTGGTGGGTTGTTGGCTTGGCTTGGCTTCGGAAGGACTACCTTGTATGTGCAAGCCCTGGCAGAGAGAAGATCAGGTAGCTTCTGGTTTGGAAAGGAGTTGGCTTTTCTCTTGGGCTGGGTTGCATGCAGGGCCTGTCTCTCATGCTTGTTTGGTGAATGGGAGATGGAACTTTGCACATGTTTCAGTGCTTGGTACAGGCAAAGATAATTTCTTACCTGTTGTTTTGCAACAGTCAGCATCCTTTGAACAAGTTACTTTTTGATTCAGCTGTATGGAGATTGTTTTTCACAGTCCTGGCTGCTTAGAAAAGGAGCATTGACATTGGCAGCTTTTACCTCACTGTTGGCGCTCGTACCTGTTTTCCATGTGCTATTTTCAGTCTGGTTTGCTTCTGAAGAAGGTGGCCTGGACCTCTTGCCTTCATGTGTTTCTAAAAGCTTTTTTTCAGATCTGTCTCTGTCTCCATGGGCATGTGGAAGACAAAGAGACAATTTAGGCTGCACTTAACTATGCAATAAATTGTGCAATAGTGTAGACTAAGTTCAATGAACTTCAAGATGAATATGAATAATTTTTAAAGCTTTATGTGTGTTCCAACACTTTTTAGTAAACAGCAGTTAAACTTTGCAGTTAAATGGTTCTTCCTCTCTGTACTGAGATATATTTTGATCTTCTGTCTAACCACCCTAAAATATAAAGGATTTCTTTCTTTTAAAGTGTACAAGCCACGGTCAGTCATGGGTCCTTGGCAGTTTAAGCAGCAGTAGCATTACATCAGGAATAAAAGGAGAGTTTCCTAATAAGATAGATACGTCTGTTACTTGATGTTGTGTGAAATATATTTACCAGTTCTCATACAGGAAAAGCTCATTTTAAATTCTTTGACCAGGTTTATTCTCACAGTGAAGCTGAACAGTAGAATTCATCAAAGAGAAGTACTTTGGCTTAGTTTCAGGGAAGAGAAGAATATTCTTTACACAGAAGAACTAAAGAATTTGGCTAAAATATCTGCTATACAAAACAGATCTCATATCTAGGTAAAAACCCCCAAACTTGTCAAGTTGTTTATTCATGCTGAGCTCACACTCTTTAGTATTCTTATATATCCTTTCAGAGCTGTGGAGTCATATGTTATAGGTTTAAAATATTAAAAATAACAAAATAAATCCACTTTGAGTATAGGATTTCTGATGTCTCTATGTCCATTATGCAAAGAAAACCCCTTTGACATAAGTTTCCAGCTCTTGAAAATCAGCAGTTCACTGGAATCAGAGGGAAATTACATTGTTGATTCACAGTGGCATTGCAGGCTTTTAACCTACCTAGAAACTTTTTAATAGTTTGGTTTATGTATGATTTTGTATGTTAATCTCTTGCTTCAAACAAAGTCTTCCGTATGTTGGAGGCCTTTATGCCTATGCTTCCATTCCTGTGGTGGCTGGTTATGGATGTAGGATAAGACCACATTAACCAAAGGATATCAAGGTATTTGTCCCTGGCTGGTGCTCCTGCCAGGTCTGTAAAATGGTATAATTACTAATGCTTAGGCAGTGTCTAAAGAACAATCAAATAAAACTAACAGTATTGCGCTACACTAATGGTGTTTTTTTTCTTTTTTTTAGGCGGTCAAGCCTGTCCTGTTATTCTCTGGGATTCCTCACTGAGTCCAACAGATAATAGTACCCATTCTTCAGTGAGGTTAACATGGGGACAATATCAGGAGCTATTGAAGAAGAAATGCTGGCAGAATGGTAAAGTTCCTAAAGCTGAGTGGGGCTGTACTGAAATCCATCATCATGAGTGGTCCAAGATGGCACTCTTTGATTTTCTGTTGCAGGTAAAATGTTTACTGAACGCAGCTATTTGCCTCAAAAGTCATGTGAGCAAACATAGGATTTTTAGGAAAAGAAATTTTAGTGTATTTAATTTTTTTAAATGGGGAAGAGAGGTATTTGCATAGTTTGAAATTATTTCTGGTTATTTCTCATGATTAAAATATCCAAAATGCGGTTTATAATCATGCAGGAACCTAACTGACTTCTTTTCAAAGCGGAAGCAAAGGCTTTTGCCTTGATTTCTTTTACCTTGAGGCAGGCATACTGTTTCTCCTTCGCTCCTTGTTTCTCCAAACAGAGATCTTGACTGTGTTCACAACTATAAATCTCTGTTTACTGTGTGGTCCTTCCTGCACCTCCCCAGCCCCAAGAGGTGACTGAAGTGGTTGTGGTGAGCTGCAATCCGGAGCAAGGTAACAGTTGTAGTGGCTAATTTTCCTTTTTTTTTTTTAAAAAAAAAGAAACAACAAAACAACCTAGCCAGTGACTTAGTAACGAAAGAGTAGAGCAGCAACTGATGAATAATGAATCTCCTGTTCTATTATCCAGAAGGAGTGGTTGGTTAAAATAAGATACAACAGGATTGAACTTCTCATGACAAGAAACAAATTACTCTTGTACTAATAGCTGGTATCAGAGTGATTTATATCTCCAGCTGACTACCAGACAAGAACATGCATTCCAGAAAATGAGTGAAAGTGACTGTCATAGTTCTTAAAGTCTACAATTTTATCTGGGTGCTCTCAAACTTAAAGTTTATCAGCAGCAGAATATGAAAACTTGAAAACAAAAGAAATGCCAAGAAGGGGTTCTGTATTAAGAAAAATAAAATGTGTGCTTCATGAGTCATTCAGAAATAAAGAATAATGGTGAAAAGTATTCTCTATTAAACATAATTCCCTCAGAAGAATAGGTTTGGCACCTCTAATAGATCTTCCTCATCTGTGGTTTCAAATGCTGTAAAACATAGGAGCAGGAAATAGAATGCTTATAGTTGACCTTTACTTGCCTTCTGCAAGAACTCAAGCAGAATGGATTCTTTAATTTTGGAGGTTTGTACCTCTCATGTACATAAATGTATGACAAAAAATTCTGCTAAACTGTTTGCATCAATTCCAGAGTGTTTCATCATTATGTCTTAGCACTGAAATGGTAAAAGATATTATGAAGAGGCTGTCTGTAAGAACATGATCTCCTTGTCTATTTAATGCATGTAGTGAAGCGTGGTGCAAAGGAATTAGGTCTATACATCAAAAGAGTCTTTCTAGAAGGACTCTGCTTCACTACTTTACCTTTTTACCTTTGGATGGGTTGAATAAGAGATCCCAGGAGCTAGAACTCTGTAAGCAAAAGGGGCTCTACAGCCTTCAGATAATGAATGCTGCTCATGAAAGGAGAAAGATGAAGAGAAATCTGTTCCTTTCCTCAGGATTTTGAAATTTGGAAACAAACACTATCAGCAATACTACTAGTGATAGAACTACGGATAAAAAAACCCCAACCAAAATAAAAACAAACCCAATTCTCAGAGTTTCATTTGATGAAAGAGGAGGCCTTTTCATTTCAACATACAACAAAGTTCTACATCAGGTGTGGTCCTAACAGTTCATTTTGCTGTGGTGTTACAAAAGTAAAATTGTAATTTTAGAAGGTCAATGTGAACAGTTGTGCTTTTGTGCTTAGAGCAGTTGGAAGAGTTAACAATATAACAACAAAGGACAGAAAAAATGAGTGACCTTTGATGAGCTACTCATTAAGTCTTATATGCACCAGACCAGACTTCCACTCTCTAAACACCTGTTAGCAGGAGCAGGTCTGCTCTCTGGGAAGATGAGCTGGAGTCAAAGGCAGCTCTAGGACAGGCAGGGCCAGCAGCAGGAGAGGCAGCCCAGCAGGAAGGACGGTGAAAGCCACAGGCCCCGTTTGTAGGCCAGTGAGCATCAGGCATAGACACGGCAGCTCCAAGACTGACAGGCAGGGACCTCAAGCAAGAACCCAGCAACATCCCTGTAGTGGAACAAGCAGCAAAAAACACCCCCCCACACCCCCTCCTCTGAAGGGCTCAGAGGAGGGCTGAGCTGCCAGAGCCTAAAGGGGGCTCCTGTGCCCAGGAGCAAAGGTGGCGCATGTGGAAGTCCCAGGTGAGACTTCTAAGGGAAATCCAGGCCTATTTGTGTTCTCAGGGCTGTAGCAATGTTGAATATTTACTCTCATCTAGACAGGGGTAGAAGCACTTTCAAGGGGTGATTTATCCTTTCTGCATTAGGTGGTTATCCTAAAATGGCATCCATTGCTTGTTCTTGTCATTGTTTTTGAAAGGGAACAGAAACGACCGAGTCAAAAGAGATGCCTAACATTTACACCACCAAAGTTAGGCCAGATGTATGTATTCCTTCCAGCTAAATGCTGTGTGATGAATAATCGAGGTTTTGCTTGGGAAAAAATAGTCTAGACCGTCATGTCATAAAAGTATTTACCACAGGGAGGCTGCTCTGTGATTATAAATACACTGTTCTTGCATTTTATAGCTTCTGATGGTTTGTTGTGCCCCTTGCTGGTCTTTTTAGTTATTTTGCATACTGTTAGTCTAATAGATCCCACAAAATAAAGGCCCTCTATGTGTGTTAGACTGTGCTATTTCTATTGTTCTCCAGCAGAGAAAATGTAAAAAAAAACAACTTCTGGAAAAGAAAATAGAATTGTATTCACCATCCTGTTATTCCAGTTACACAGTGGTATTGTTCCATTATTTTCAAAGAATTTCTACTGACATAGCAAATCATGGCTATGAAATGGATAAAATACACAGTCTGAGAAATTGCTTCTAGCAGTAGCTGAGGTAGGAAGACGAGGTCTTCAATGCTGTTTTACTGTCTTTAATTGCGCTTGTCCTGAGCTTGCATTCCTGTCAGCTGGGTTAGAGAGCGATGTCTTGCAGTGACACTTTGCCCCAAGTACTTCGGTATTGTTTTCACTTGGCACTCTGCTGTGCTTTGTTTTAGATCTATAATCGACTCGACAGAAATTGTTGTGGATTCAAACCTCTCAAGGAGGATTCCTGCGTGCAGCAAGGACTGAAGCTTAAATGTAATGATCAGGATGCTGTTGACCTGACACACATTGTTCAGAGAAGGCATGACCAAAGGCACTTGGCCTTTATAGACAATAAGGGTTTCTTTGACAGAAACGAGGACAACCTTGACTTCAAAATACTACAAGGAATCAATGAGTAAGTTTTAAATTATTAATTTTTAAAAAAGATTGGTAATTTCTTCCCAGTTTGAGTATGAGACACTAAGATACTGGCATAGATATCATTGGCCCAAAACATGGACAGGATGTATCTAAAAATGTATGAGTAATTCCACAGCTGTAAAAGATACAATTAACATACATATGATTAGGCATGCGTGGACTTCCTTTGCTGAGTTGCAGCCTATATTCTTAGAATTGATTGCTAAACCACAACATAAATACTGCAATTCAGAGTAATGGCAAAAACTGATGAATTTCTTTGTGCTTTTCCAGATTCCCTGCATCTGCAGTTTCAGTGCTGAGGAGCCAACATTTACGTGAGAAGTTACTCCAGTCTTTGTTCCTTGACAAAATATTCTGGGAGAGCCAAGGAGGCAGAAAAGGAATTGAAAAGCTTATTGATGTAATAGAAAGGAGGTCCAAAATTCTTCTTACTTATATAAATGCACATGGAGCCAAAGTATTGCCCATGAATGAATGAAATAGTCTTGTTTCCATCTGAAAGAAAGTCTTTAAAAAATGTTTTATGGGGCTGAAACTGACAGTAAAATTGATTTAACTCATAGGATTATTTTTTCCCAAACTTTCAAGTTTACTTTTAAATAAGAAATCTTACATGGTTTAAAAGCCACATTTAAATGTCAGCTGCAGCTCAACACAGTGTAGTCTCTTCTATGTCACCAGTGAAATGAAAAATAATCAAATGGTACAATAAATAATATGCAGTAATATGTAGGTACCATGAACACTCTTTCTGTTAAACTGTTTGGAAATTAGCAACAGGATTTTCAGTACATTAGGCTGGATTGCTCTTGCTTTCCTCTTTGAAGTCAGTAGAAGTTTTTATTGCAAATTTAAATGGGAAAAGAGATGTGTAAGCACTTGATACGTTGATGACACTTGCTGAAACATATATAGTACAGGAATTTGTCTTTTTATTAGTTGTACAAAAATGCCAACATTTCCAAAGGCTTCTTTTACTTTATTTTCTTTTGATCTTTTGAAATCTGAGAACTAAATTCAGCACTTTTAAATGCAGGAGTGTTTGTGCTGGACATGAGGGAATTTTAAAAACAGAGTGAGGAGAACATGGCTTTAACAATAATAATTATTTTGACAGATGCAGTTTTTACTTGTCCAGTATGGAGTACAATTCATCATGAGTCACTCATTACAACATATTTTTTTCAATACAAGTTGTTCTGATATGTGGGTGGATGATCTGATGTTTTCTGTCTATTGATTACCTGGGTGTTTTTTTTTAATAGCTTTAGCTTTGTGTGAATATGCTGCTAAGTACATGTTTTGTTTTTGCAAAATTCTTGACAATATTTTTTGAGAATATTATCAAAAAGCAGACCTCCTAACACGAGCGTTGTTAAACCCAGCAGAGGAAATGCTTATTCTGTGTGCTTAGCTCTAGCCAGCAATTCAAGCTTGGGCTTCCATTAAGATTGACCACTGTGGGGTGATGATTCTGATTGACAACTTGCCCCAAGTGTTCCCACAGGTATTGTTGCTAGGGAAGGTTGGATAAGCACTTCAGATTATTACCCTTGAAATACTCCAGAAATAAAATATCAGTTGATACAGCCTATCATCACATATACCTTCTACCTGTCTGTTTAGAAAGACTCATGCCGTCTGTCTAGAGAAATACCATTTTTCTGCTACTCTTGTCTTTATGTATTGTAAAAATATATAGGGTGTGAAACATTTTTGAAAGTGCTTGCATAATGTTATTAATGACAAACTGAAATGTCTCATGTCACTGTTAATGTGGATGGGTGAATTTAATGTTTTGAATAACTACAATTCCACTACAGCTAAAATCAGTTTTCTTTCTTAGTATCAGAAAACCCATTAACAATAATTGCATTACTAGAAGAAATAGATCTCCTTATGGGCAGAGTTAAAAAACTTAATAAAATTTTAAGGCCTTAGCCAGCTAAATAATATTTTATTTTATTTTGTCAGCAAAGGACAGATCAATGTGTTAAAACTTCCTAGAACTTAACTATTGCCTCGAGAGGATGTATTTTAGAGTGCCTTGGAATTTTTAACACCCAGGTAGAATTTTACAGGGTTTTCATTTCATCCCTTTCTTAAAAGTGTAACTTATTTGCCAGATAATTTTCATCACAGAAACAAAAATATTACTTTGGCTTGCACTGTGAACAGAGTCTAGAGAAAGAAATAATGCTCAGGATCCATTTCACCTGGAATTCCTGTTGCAGTGGATTTCACTCTAGGATGGCCATCACGATCAGTTTATTTCATTTTCTAGCCTATCTCACAGTTTCTTCCTGCTAGATACCTGTTCAAGTGGATTATCCCTCACTGCTGGGACTGAGAGAAAGGCACAACTCTCAGCTGCACTGAACTTAGAAGAGGGCCCAGCAGAGTTATGAATGTAGCTAATTATGGCAAGGTCCCATGAGAACTCTATCTTCTGTCTTTAGACTGCACATCCTGGTGCCGAGCCACTGCCTCACTTTGCCCAGTTGTAATTTTTTTCCAGAATTGGCTCATTGCCGAAGAAGACAAGGAAATCCGTTATCTTTTCAGGCTGGGTCATTTATTTTTATGGTGATAACTTGATGCATTCTTCTCCATTTCTTCTGGGCATGGACTAGTGTTTCCTTGAGCATGATACGTCCTTTTTTATTCACCTGGCAGTTCAGTGCCAGCTCTTTAACGCAGCAATGTAATTGCCTACCAGTATGAAATTGCCCTGAAGCTGACTTGAACCAATGCCTCTCAGTAGTCCTGGGTTTAAGAGACCTGAGTACCCACTGTGCAGTACTTAAAAATTTGACAAAGCATGAAAAGCCTAACTGTAGAAAGCAAAATTTCTGGAGACTTTCAAAGGGCAAAGGAATACTCCCTTTGCTGCGTTAGCATGCCATATTTCTTTTGTGTGCAAACACTCTCGTAGTCTTCAGGTAAGCCAGGAGAGTCTTTGTGAAACTGGACAGTGAGACAGGATTGCAAATTTCTTCTAATTCTCTAATGTTGGTAACAAACTCCAGGAAGTGCTTTTTCCCTATAATATTTATCGTGGCTGTGGAACTTGGTACTTAATCCAGTATTGTTAATAATGCAAAATATGATTACAATAGCTCATGTGAATACATACTTGCCAAGTTCTAGCATTTTTTTTAAATGAAAATGAAGAAATCTGGTTTTTTTTGAGTGCATTTGCATAAATGCTATAGTAAAAAATACAAAAGGAGCACTTTAAGTTTGTTTATTCTCTGCTACTATATTTAAGATACCTGCTTCAGTAACAGGGGTAAAGTTTATTGGGAAATTGGTTCACATCCTTTGGAAGTAGCATGACTTTGGACTGACAAGAACTGCACTGTAGCTAAAGTAATATTAACTGAGAGGAAAAATCCTGAAGAAGCCTTACTGAACCTATGGTGATTGATAGAAAGCCAAGAAACTGTGCTTTAGTCCTCTCTTCTGGGCTGTCTTCCATTTCTGGGCATATGGGATCAGACAAAGATTCGTGTTGCACATTACGTGGAAGGGTGTAACCAACAGCAACAGTGCAAAACCTGTGGGTGGGAAAAGGCGATTATGTCATTCTTGAATCTGCCTGAAAGCCAGAACCACATGAAATGGAATTACTAAGAAAGTCAAAAGAGTTTGCTGATTTCATAACACTGGAAGACAGAGCTTAAAATAAGTAGCACAGGCACAGATGCCTTAAAATTCCTTGGGAGCCTGCCAGCAAGTTAATAGTCTTAAATGTTTCAGAAGCTGAGGACATGAAAACTGTGGAGCACTGTGAGAGCAGTTTCCTTCTTTTCTTGTGCAGGTATTTTATAATACAGTATATTAAAAAAAAATTAATTCCATGGTTTCAAACTTACAAATGCAGATTTAGGGTACATTAAGGGACAAGGTTCCTGTAGCAGTTCTCGGAATGCTTTCATGCATGTGTGTGTATGCAGACACAAAAGAACATGTATATCTATTTATACTTTGGCTTGTTTCTACAAAATGGTCAATTTCGCTAATAAAGAGTGAGCTGTTTATAGAATTTACTGTTTACATGTAGAATTGTATTTGTGAGCCTAAGTCCAATTTTGGGCATACACAAGTTGAAGTTTAAACAAAACTTTATAATAGAGGAAACTTCTGTTCTCAAAGGATTAACTCTTCTTTTTGCTAACACATTTATATAATCTTAAACGTTTTTTACTTACAATTGTAGAGGAAAACAGCAATGTGTTTGTATCTGTGCTAAACTTCCAGAGTGGTATCAACTCATGTTTTTTAAAGTTTTATACTAGATACTGAATTTCCATTTTATTTTGGAATTTGTGAATTTCAAGTCTATTTGTCCTTTAATTAGTAACAGTGACTGTTTTCACAAGTAACGACTCATTTGAATCTCTGCTGCTATTGTCATGTAATATCTAGGAATATACAAAATAAAGAAATATCTTTATCAGATTTTTGGTTCAGATCTCTAAGTTGCAATAACAAAACCATAAGACATATTATTGTAATATGTGGATCATTAGTTACTGTTTAGAAAGAACAATGGCCTTGAAACTGCTTCTTCATAGAAACAATCCAAAACAGACCATAGGGATCTTTCTGTAGAAATATTTTCTAGCTATTTACTCATGAGACTTGCAACTCTTGCTCACTAAGCTGATTCAGTGTAGCTGTGAATCTTCTGGTTGCTGCAGCATTGGTATTTACTACCTTCTTTAGCCATTCTGACAACACCTACTTACACAAACATTGAGCAGAAAAGGCCATGCCCATTTATAATGCCAGGACAGAAGTGTTGATCAATGACTTGTAAACTTTCTAACATGCCATGAGCAAACACAGGAATAGCAGAGAGACCCTGAACTCCATGTGGAATAGAGACTCACATAGACTTAAAGTAGCCTAAAAACTTTTGGCCTCTGAAGTTTGCAGTTTTTGCCACGATCCAAGAGAGACTAACGGGAAACACAAAGATGCTGAGACATTTTTATACATTCTCTTTCCCACACAAAGTAGTTTGTATTGTTTTATTAAAAATATTACTTATTTTTCCACATTAGTGCATGATTCAGGCTAAATCCTATCAGATTCATTTGTGTGAATTAATTTCAGTTTCACTGAATTATCCCATTTCCAGATAAAACAATTGAAGTCAGGTTAATCTGTATTCTCAGAAGTTGGAGAACTGAATGCTCAGGTCAGAGGGAGACCTTAGGAGAGTGACATATTAATAAGGAGAGTTTCCTGAAATAAAGCATGAATATAGAACTTAGAATGTAAGTTCTTTAAACAATATCTGGGGGATCCAAGAACGATCTTAAAAGTGTTCTTCAGCAGGATCTACAAGTGTTCTTTGAAGACTTTCAGCCTGTTCCGCCTGTATTTCTGTGTGTCAGGACATTCAAAGAGGGTTAGACAAATTCAAGGATAGCAAGTTTATATATGGACTTTGTAAGAATTAGGCGAGCTTTTATCCTTTAGCATTCCTAATACAACAATTCTGGATGCTGGGGAATATAGGGGAAAGGGGCCACAGATAATGCCCCAAGTTCATGTGCTCACCTCACAGCATCACAGTCTGAGATGTACTGTTGGGCTGGGTGGGACCCAGCAGGGAATTCCACATATTTTTGTATTGGAAGGCTATTCAGCCAGATGCAATGTTGTAAGCTCTTCAGGCTTCCCCTTATTTATAAGAATATATAGAATTATCTTTTTCTGCAAGTGCAGGAATGCTTGGAGTGTTGTGAGTCTGCTTTGTCTTTGATGAGAGAAGGAAAACAGATGGCAACCTTCTAATACCTAAGGATAGTTTTCCAAAAGGAATTCCATGGATTTTGTTCTTTTGGAAAAGACGAAACGAACAAAAATGCAGAAACATTTTTTTCCCACTGTGATGCATTTTCCTAATTATATTTGGCACTGGGTATACCAGTGCCATTATTTGACTGAAATAAGTCACTTTCTCTAAAAATTAGTTCAGTTTCAGCGGTTGTTTCTTTTTTAGTCTTCTGCAGTACATTTACTTCTTTTTTGATCATTTGGTTTCAGCATTCACTGTTCAGGAACATTATCTCTATTTCCTTCAGTGGAAAAGCTGGCATGGCATTCCATGGAGATCTGTTAAGCTGTACAAGCATGCCTTATCAGAGGTATTCTTCAGCTGGCTGTGTGAAACACTTTGAGATTTGGATGGAATTTATTAACTGTGTGAAAGCCAGCCTTCTGAAGTGTGAGGATTATGTCTGACAGATGGTACAAGCTGGCAGTCCAACATGTTCCCATGCTCTGGGAATTCTGAAACAACTCCAGGTCACACAATTTTCATATATACATGAATGTATCCCATACTTAAGACAGGGTCTTTCTGGTCACCTGGGGCTTTTTTTCCCACCTCAGGTCTCCTGAAATGGAAATATGCAATCAAAAAATAAAAGTGAGAACTGGCTGAAGCATACTCTGAATACAGCTGGGGCATAGTCTCAGTAAAGCTAGACCTGCCTTATAAAAACATCATCCTGAAGGAAGATGAAAGAATTCCTGCTGTTATATATGACAAGACCTAATTTTAAAAACCCTTATTATGTGAGGAAAATATCTGGGTATTTTATCTGAGATATGATTGGGTCCACATGACTGTAACAGCTCTCTCCCCAAACTCCCATACACTCGTTCTACTACCTCCTTTCATGATCACATGCACAATTCTTCCATCACAGCTCACTGGTCTATAACATGATGGTTTTTGAATTCAGACAGCTCTGTATGTTTGAATACCCACTATTCTCCTAAATATTGTTGATTCTTTCAATGGAATAGGCTTAAGTTTTTCTCCCTCTTGGGGTGAATCGCTTACATGAAAAACTCCAAACACTACACCTGCAGTTTTTATGTTGCATTTGATCCCTACAAAATGCAAATCTCTTTTGCAGCTGATGAATAACCAGGAATTTTTCTCTTGGTGATCTCTAACAGTGTGAAGCATCAATACCAGTCTTTTTTCAGATTTCAACTACAAATGTGACATCTTTTTCCCTTACCAGATCTTTTTGTTCCATATAATATTCCTGTTATAGCAGATATCACTGCTACTATCCAGAGTTTCAGTTGCAGCTTGGATGGAAAAATGCTTGGAAAGAATCTCCCAATTTATTTCTTTTGTATCATTATTAGAATGTACCCGGCTGAATTTTTGAAAAGAGGGCTCAGGTGAGAGACAGATTGTTATGAGAAATGTCAGAAGCCTAGCTGTTGGGGTTTTTTTTCTTTTCTTTAATAGTTTGGTGAAAGAATGTTAGTCCTGTTATCACACAGGTAATCCACAAAGTATTGCTGGCTCCATCTTGACTGATCACTCTTGTGGCCCGCATTTCTTAGGCCGTGAGTTCTTTTTCTTTTATGGGTTCCTTTTATTGTTTTTCAGTTCCTGCTACAGTTTTGACTGGGAGACTTCCATTACAGGTTTGTTAGTTGAGAAGGCTTTGTGGTTTAAAAGGGAAGGGGAAATAACCCCCTCTATTATATACATTAAAATTCAGTATGCTGTTTTCTTAATAATCAGACTTGAGAGAACTGTCATAGTCCTGTTTCAGTGCTGTTCTGCCTTTTTCTGAGCTTCTGCAGGACAGACACTCATCTGGCTTGGCGGTTCCCCCAGACTCAGTGCACTGCCAGCTGCCTGAGCCATTCCTTCTAAAGTTACTTTTTGACTGTGCTCTGAGGCTCTTTCTGTCCAGCTGCAGGAGTCACTGTGCTTGGGATCGCAGCTGGGCCTGGGCTGATTCACAGGATTTGTACCCCGTTGGGTAGAGCTGGTAGCAGTCTTGTGCTTGCTGTTAGAAACTTTCTGAGTGCAATATACCATCAAACCCTACACTGCAGTCACACTTGAATGCTTGCTTGGCTGTTTCAGCATGAGCTAAGCCAATAAGGCAACTCATGCGACAGAAGCGTTGATGTATTCTGAGAGCCGCAAAAGGTCAAAGAACAAAAGAGATTAAATCCCTATTAAAATCACAGCTTTCCACTTCATTTTGCTTTGCGTGCTTGTATGTCCAAACTTGAACTTGAAATGCTAGTTCGCAAGTAGCTCTAATGTGCAAACACAGCTTTTGTCAATTTGTTCGTGTTTGTGTTGCGAAGCAAGAGATCCGAAAGCCAAAGAACAACAGATTAAAGTTTATGCAGTGTCAACACCATACTGGGAAAGAATTCTTACCCTCTATCACAGTCTTATCGGAGTGATAATCTGCATGGCCATGAAGAGCTGACTCCTATTTTTTGTTACACTGTTGGCTTAGTGCTAAGATTTCTTTGATTTTCTGCTGTTAGCTTTACCACCCAGTGTAGATATCCTCGGGCTTTCACAATTGCTCTCTTTCCTGCTAAGAAAACAAAACTTACATGTGTTTCAGTACTTCTTGGCAGCCTGCCTCCCACATATAGTTCAGGGTCAATTTTTCAACCTATTTGCTTTCCCTGATTTTAAGCATAGGTAATAGTATAATTAGCAAACAAAAACAAGTAATTTTTTCTCTTGGTTTGGGGATAAGCCCTGCCGAAAACTGTGTAAATATGCTTTGTAAGAAGGGACTGCAGATCATCAGAGAAAAGCATACTTCAGAAGTGTAGACCTGAAAATGTGGTCTGATACTCACTCAGTTTTGCAAAAACAACTTGTGGAACTCAATATTGTGGCTATTCTGCTTTTTATGGACTGGATGAATGTTTAAGAAAATTAAGAGAATTTCCTTGACCTAATTTTTTTATAAACTGCCACCCTCCCTGTCATTATATGTTGACTAAAGCCTGGAAAAGTCCTGCACTTCGGATGACTTTTGCTGTAGGATCCAGATAAAGGGAGGCCATAATTTCTCACGTAGCTGTCTGTAATCTGCTTTCCTCCAGCCCCC
Source organism: Melanocharis versteri (assembly GCA_013397845.1). Classification (NCBI taxonomy): domain Eukaryota; kingdom Metazoa; phylum Chordata; class Aves; order Passeriformes; family Melanocharitidae; genus Melanocharis; species Melanocharis versteri. The sequence goes on from VZTG01006514.1 coordinate 850,628, forward strand.
ATCCCTGGGGGCCACTCTTACAACCTCTTGAAGCCACAATAGGCTTGTGTTACAACACAGTGTATGGTCAGTTTTGCTAGATTCCTTCCTTCTCATGCCTATGTTTCAAGTGCATAATTAAGTCCATACTTGCATTAGTGAAAGCAAAGGCTGCATTCTTTAAGGCTCAAATCTGAACCTCCAGTTCTAGGGAAACTTCTGCAATTGTTTCCCATTTCTTACTTGGCAAATAGATGTCACCAAGATCCGTTCAAGTATTCTGGAGTGAAATGAATATGGATTATGCAACTTTCATATTTTTTCAGTGGAGGAAAACCACTAGTATTCTCCAGAAAAGGCCCATTCTGGCCAAGTTTGCAGCTGTTAATTCCCAATGAAAATAAGTGATTTCCTCCAGCCTACATGTAGTTGTCCAGCTTTCACCATATTCTTCTGGCTAAATTAGGAGATTGCCCAGTCGGAGTGCTGTGTTTTGTGGTATGTCCCTTACATCATGAGTCACAGGCAATAAAGGGGCTAGCAAGATGATTTGGAAAGAAGATAGCTAATGGAAGATTAGGTAATGGTGGGTTGTATCTAGGTTTTCTCTCAATTTACCCAGCTCTTCCCTAAACATTAGCAATGTTTAAATACACCCCTGGGCATGATTTCACAAAAATAGAAACTCCAGATTATCCACATTAGTTCTTTATGTGTTCCTAATGGGGTTCTGATTCTCATTTATGCTGCTGGTTATTTAATAGAGAATTCTTTACAGTAACTTTAGTGTAAGGTACTTCAGCATGTTAAATGATCCCAAAATATATTCTATACTTGCTAAAATAAGTACTAACTTTTCAGAAGCGCAGTAGATAACATTGAATTGCTCGATTAGGCGTGGTGTGACACATCTTTCCATTAACGCGAGATACAAAATCTTGTATCTGATGTTAATGGAAAGATATGTCACAGAGATATCCTGTGAATGCTCTCCAAGGGTCTCACAAGAGCACATGAAAAATGAATATATTCTTATCCCCACATGAAGTTTTCACCTGTGAGGGATTTCTTATAGAAAAAAACATGTAGTGATAAAACAAGGGAAAATGGCTTTAAACTGAAAAAGAGTAGATTTAGATTAGATATTAGGAAGAAATTCTTCACTGTGAGTGTGGTGAGGCACTGGAACATGTTGCCCAGAGGAGTGTTGGATGCCCCACACATGGAAGCATTCAAGGCCGGGTTGGATGGGGCTTTGATCAGTTTGGTCTAGAGGAAAGTGTCCCTGCCTATGGCAGAAGGGCTGGAACAAGATGATATTTAAGGTCCTTTCCAATCCAAGCCATTCTATGATTCTGTGAATCCCAGTATTATTCTACACATTTTGCAAATATGGTTCAGAGTGGGTTTTCATTTGAAACAAATTAACAGCCTCCTAGAAGGATAGATACAGCCTTGTAGAAGGATATGATAAATTAGAAATTGCAAATGTGGTTCACGAGGAAGGACATTAGTGCTTTCTAGCAAATCGTTCACCTTTGAATTAATACAAATATGTAATATCATGAATTTTTGTCCATTTAAAGCTCTCTACTTGTTCAGGTTTCATAATCATTTCAAAAGCTGCTAACCTGTGTGCTACCTTTTGCATAATGCTGCAGTTTCAAATTGCAAAGTAATATGGATCAAGTATAGCAGAATATTTACATCACAAAAGAAATCCTAAATTAATTTCAGCTCATCATAAATTTCCAGCTAAAACAGGATGTCTAAACTGTTTAGATGCAGCCATTTTATCTAAAGGTCATTCCTCATTTAAAATCTGGTAGAACATTCCCTGAAAACTTAATGGCAGCAGTCCCGGGGAATATGGTAACCATTGGCTCAGGCTTCTGATAATGATGGTACACATTCAGTTGAGAGTCAGGCTAATCTGTTCTTCCCGGCATGGTGTGTTAGATCTATGATTTCCGAAACAGAAGATCATCAAACACTTTGCTCCAAGGAGGCAATCAAAATCAAAACCCAAAGAAGTAAAATAAAGCAGCAAACTAAATCTAAATATAATGGAAAAGATGAATAAATGAAACAGGCTTAGAAACTACAAAGTGTTCTTGGAGAAAGCTCAGTTTTGTGTGGGTGAGTTTTCTTACAGTACACAGATGCTGGAAAACTTTGAACATTTGACACTTTTCAGAGTAGCCATCTGAAAAACTATCCTCCTGCTTGTTACAAAATCTCTGCTGACAATGTGTGTGAGTATCACATTGAATTCTGAGAGGAGAACTTCTTTTAATCACAAAGTGGGAGTCATTTCTGCCTGACACCACAGAGGAAAAACTCAAAGGATACAACTGTGCATTGATTCTGATGCTGCCTGCTCATAATACCTTTTTCTGGGCTCATTCCTATAATTTGTTTGATTTCTATTTCATTAAAGATGTAGTCTTAGATGCCACATCAAATGAATTAATTAGTTACAAAATTATGCAATCAGACTTCTTAAAATGGACATTCATTACTTACCATTTTAGATATACTCTAGTTTGGCACACTGAAACAGTTGGATTCCCTTTCAGTTCTCACTTTGATGATGTGATGTGTGTTTTTAAACTCTAATTAGAAAATTTCACATGAACCTGATGTTACTATTGAAAAATATTTTCTAAAATGCTGTGACTTACAGCTGGCTTAGGATCTGATAGCAGCTTTGGAAGCCAGTCAACTGAGTGATTGACAATGCATGACAATACAACTTCAAATCAGCTTTGAAACTATCATAAGATTATGTCCAGGTGAATGCCTGCAGTTCCAGAAGCTGCAATCCAATTAGACAGTTTCAATTTTCTTGTAAAAGTATGAAAATATTTTTATGAATTCTCTGAAGCATGTGAAGAAGTCACTAGTTTTTGTCAGAGGGCATTAATCTTTAATTGGTCCATTCTGATTCAGAGCCAAGTCCTGGAAGAGGAGACACTTGCCAGCTGGTTGGCTCAGACGGGATGTTGGGTTGTCAAGCAAAGTCCCCAGGGGACCAGAAGCTCTTAATGAAGCCCTGTGTGCTTCCACTGGCTCTTGTTAACACATATTTCCTTTTCATCTCCCACTTTTCTGTGGGTTTCTTCTGTATCTCTACAGGCAGCTGCTTTCTTGTAGTGATAATTTTTTGTTGTAGCTCTGAGAGCAGACAAAAGTGCGTTTCAGTAGTTAGCAATATCAGTGTCACAGCGTAGCATCAGAGCTGTGGGCATTTTGTCTGTCAGGTAGTTTATCTACATCTACACAGATCTACCTCCTGTTAAATGGGCCTGTTTCCTGGAGCTTGGATATAGTTCAGAACTTCAAATGTGTGAAACTTCTCACACATCCAAGACAGTTACATATAAAGGAGCATTTAGGAAATATGGCAGACTGAAAAAAGCAGAGCACTCTAAAAATTACATGCATTCTGATGGCTTTTATGCAGGCCTTGGAAGAACTTGTTAACTTGGAAGGATTCAAATTCAGATTCAGTTTGCATGCAGAGTTTGTCTGAGGTCTAGCTTCAGGTTTTACACAGTTATTGTTCTGTGTCATTTTCTTTCTGCCTGAAAGTAGAATGCAAGTGGTTAAAAAACTAATTGCATATACAAAGCATTGGCAGACAGACCTAATTATATTGTGAGGGCATGGGTGTCTGGTTCACGTACAAGCTGTCAGGTCTCTTGCACTTCAGGTGCCCTGCATGTCTCTCTGCAAGCAGCTAGAGCACAGATTTGTAAGTGTACTTAAGTCTCTAATTGAATATAATTTGGACAGCACTTTGATTCACCTGGGAAAACGGTGACTCTTCCCTGGTGTACTGACCTGTGATAATAACTACATTAGAAATTGAAACAGAGATATCATTGAATTATGGTTGATTAGTGTTCTGAGCCTGAAAATTTGCCTATTTTTTCCAGGTGTAGCAAATAATGCCTCAAAAACTATCACCTATTTCTTTAAATTGCTTTCCTCCAAAATGAAGATGCCTAGTACAATAAAGGGAGGCATACATCAGATACCTAGACTTCTTTCTACATTCTAGGTGAATGTTTCCTTAGCCTCAATTCCTTAATCCAGGCTTGATCAGACTTTCAACAAATAAAGAGAGATCTGGTGGGGGGTTGAAATACATGTAATTTTGAGGATAAAATTAGTGATGCCCTTAGAAAGCGTATGTTTTATAGACGTATTTGAAATTGAGTTATTTAAAAGCAAGAGGTAAGATACAAAATAGAGCAATATTTTGAAGACAGGATTTAAAAAAGGAAAAAAGACTCCCAGACAACAAAACTCCATAGAAAATGAAAAATCCAAAAGGATATTCGATAAATATGGTGTTAGAATTATAGTTTTGTAAATTTTTATATAATTCAGTTGTGCAGAACTCACTGTTTGAGCTTTCCAATCTTGCTTGATAAACATTTTAAAGCTGACCTGACTAAAAACAAAAAACAGGATGAAAGCATTAATTAAAAATTGAATAAACCCTCAAATGTCATTCGACTACTCAACATGGTGTGATTATTAGAAAGATAATCCTTGGTGTAGAACAAAAACTTCATGCAAGATGAGGATCTCTATTTAGGGCACAGCCTTGCTTGTGTTCTAGCATTTGCAAAAGCAGTATGATGGTGCTGGGAACCTGACCTTGCATCCCAGAAAGCCAACAAATAGTTGTTTTTAGTAGTTCTCCAGCATGAAACTGGAGTATATTAGGAAATCCTGTGTCTGGTTTGGAGAATATTGTGCAATTGTTACACACAGAAACCTTCTAGAGCACTCCCCAGGAATCAGAATGGGTCACGGCCACGATATGGGTAGTAATTAACAACATGTTTGAGGCACTCTTTACTTTCCCAAATAATTTTCAACAAAGTTTTTGTGATGAACTTTGAGAGCATAAATTAAATAGGTTTCATAAGTAAATGAACTTTTTTATGTTTCCTCCAGATCAGGTCAGGGAAAGCTCAATTGCTTCTATTTTCAGGATAATACAGGCAATTTTTATAGACAGGGACAAAACTTCACCAGAATCTATTAAAGGAAAAAAAGGCTGCTTTGTGCAAACCCAGCTGCTTGGAACTTTGCCAGCACATATCCTATAGGAATTAATCTTGTTTTTTCGGGGGGATGGCGTCTAATTTACCGTAAGACACAATTTTCCATTTCTGAGGCGGGCTTAGTACACAAGGCTGTCTTAATGGAGCATGGCAAGTCAAGTCAGCCACTGGAAAATGAATACCATAAAGCATCTCCTTGAAAACTTTTGCTCAGTTTGGTAGAAGTGATCTGTAAAGTTTCTCCTGAGCCTGTTGCTCTTCTGGGAAGTGAATGCAAGACTGTAAATCCTCTGAAGAACTTAGTGTTAATGAAGGAGACATTGTGAAGCAAGGGAGCATTCAGTGGTGAGACAGACAATGCCAGAGCCAAAATCTTCATGCAGGAGGATGAAGCCAAACAGGAACTGGGAAACAATTGTCTTTTTTAGATTGAGGTATGGGATTGTTTATCTAGGCTGGGCTGCTTGTCATATAGTTAGCTCGAAAATTGAACCAAGCAGAGAAGACAAGAGCAAGAGTAAGCGTATCTCAGCACAATTCAGCTGAAAGCCTTGTGTTGAAAGGCAGGTTCCCAGCACTAGCCACAGAGAAAGAATTGCATTTCTAGGAGTGGGGAGAGCAAGGAGAACACTGGAAGATGAGGTTGTCGTCATGCATTTATCTCAGGGACCTACAGGAGTGGGGGCAGAGGCTGGCAGGGCCAAGTGCTGTCACCTCCCCCAGCCTGAGGGGCAGAGTGGGTCCAGTGAAACCAAGCCAACAGTGTGGTGGCCACCAGGCAAGTCCATGTAGTCGCCAGCAGGTGCAAGGCCAGGCAGAGCATGTATACAATATTGCATATGTACTATACAGTATAGCTCAGACAAAGTCAGATTTTCTCCAGTGGAAGGTAGAACATGAAAATACGAAACTTTCTGTTGGGAGATGACAGTAAAATGGACAGCTGCTAAGGATCACTTAGGAGGAGTGGAGGGGAGTTTGCACCAAGTATATATTAATTCTGTATCCTTTTCCATTCTTTGAAAATGCAGAAATGGAGGATTGATTTTTTTTCCCTTTTGGATGCCATTTTTCACACCAAGACAGTGTTCTTTTGGGAAAAAATTCAAGACAAACTATAAAAGGAACTTGAAAGTTCACCATTGTTTCAAACAGTTCCTCATTGTCTGTATTTTTTAAACTGGCTTGAAATATCAAACCTCCAGTTTGTTTTGACTGGCCTCTGCCTGATATCATCTCATGGGATTTTTGCCAGCTGCTAAAGTCTAATGAAGATATGAATCTTTTTCCTCAAATCCTTGTAGACATGTCCCCTGTCACTGGGGACAACATCAGCAGCCAGCTTGTCACTCAGACCTGCGACTTCGCTGTCAGATTCAGCTTTGAAGTTCTTCACAGTTTCTGCAGGACACAGCCTGCTCTCTTCCACCCACAGCTGAGAGTTTTGTACAAGCTCTAATGTCACGCCTGGAGACATGCCTTGTATCTAGGCTGTGCTTGCTGA
>VZTG01006517.1:0-19864 GCA_013397845.1 Melanocharis versteri
GTCTGTGTTTTTACTTTTCTTACCTTTTATGGTTTTAGCTCATGGATTTTCTCATGCCTTAAGAAACAATTCTGTCAGCAAAACTGAACCAAGATCACAGAGTTGTGCTGTGTCAAGCTAAGCCTTGGATCACAGTAAGTTGAACCTCCACACCGAGGGTTGCAGACTTAGCTACGGAGGGGGACTGAGCCATCTTCTTTTGCCCTCATAAAGGATTTTAGAATTAGTATCATTAGAATATTTAGAATTCTCATCTTCCTGAACCTGGTTTTTACCAATAGAGAAAGAAAACAAATCTTTATAATTTGTCAGATCCCAGGCAGTTTCTCACCTTTCAGTGAACTAGTAATTGAATCAATTTGACTGAAATGAAGAAAATATTCTCTTTGTAATTGGGAAAGATTCTACTGCAGCCAACAGCTGGTTTTCATTCCAACAGACTCTGAATCTAATTGCTTTCCATCAATTCAGATTTATCATTCAATACTTCAACAGGTTGTCATATATGGCGTGTCCACTATTGATCAAAATACATTAACTAATGTTTTGAGATTCCTATTTATATTTTAAAATGTACTTTCTTAAAAATTATAAGTAAGTTTTCTAATCAGTCTTGTAATGTTCTACTATCACACTCTGTTAGCTTTTAAAACAGAAAGGTTTCATTCAAACTATCTCTTGTGAATAGTCTGTGAATAGCACTAGCTCTCTAACTGTGCCTGGCAAAGGTTCTCAAAACCAAGGTTGAGCTGGCCAGGAGCAAAACTGTGCTGAGGCCAGTCAAAGAATTTAACAATAGGATTATCAAGATTCAGTGCCCAGGAATGTCAAATTTAATCGTGCAAATATTGCCCTATTGGATGAAGGCCTGGAAATTGTATGGGAAACATATATTTTGTGAATCCCATAAGCAGTTGTGCATATGCTATATGGCACCCAGACCCTTGGGTGCATTCAGGTAGCAGATGAAAGTACATTTCAAAAGTATTAAAAATTATTGCTTTATACATATTCAAGGAAATTGTGGGGTTAGGTATGTTCTAGGTATTTATACATTTATAATAAGATTTTCATTTTCATTCTCAGTTAGTCTGAACCTAATAAATGGGTTATAATGGACTTATACAAGTGAGCTTTAACTTGAAGTAAACATCCCTGCTGTTCAGATGGTTGTTCAGTGGCCTTCTTCTGGGAATTGGCCCTGTTTTTTTTTTTTTCCACACATGTTAATCAAGAGCAGTAGAAGGCCCATTCAGGAATAAATTCAGGAATAAAAATATGGTGGGAATGGTAACTTCTGGTACTGATAAACTGCAAAGAACAAATAAGTTTTAACCAGAGAACAAGGCAGGTAGGAGACTGCTGACAGTCATCATGCAGCAGAGGCTTTGGGACAGGCTAGGTAAGGTCAGGGTAAGATTTTCTTTGGGCTTGATGTTGAATGCATGCACAATTTTAATAGTAATCACAGACAGTATCTCACTCTTGCCTAAGATAAATGATTTAGTCCTTTAGCATTTGAAATATCACTCTGTTATTTTTGAAAATAAAATTCAGATTTTAAGTCAGTGAGATATTTTCAAAATGTTTTATATAAGCACTGTATACAAACAAAAAATGTCGGACAGTTCAGTGTTGTCTAAGGAGCAAATTACAGCAGAATAAACTTCTTGGAAAAGTACATTCATAAAGGGAAGATAATTTTTGTTCAAGAGCCTCTCTATGTAGAATTACATGTGTACACAAGATAATGAGACATGACATAACAGTCATCTAAAGAAACGGTGTACTTAGTACAGAATTCATTGAACTACATGAAAAATAACACCTTAGAATTGCAAAATATTCAAGTACAGGTTACAAAATCCTCAGATCTACCAAAACAGACTAGATACACAACTGAAATGCAGATTCTGTGTAAGGAGTGTCTGACCTGTGCCACAGTCATTTGTACATTTGAAAGAATAGATTTGTCTTCAGTTGAGAAAGGAGAATAGGATCAGCATAACTCATCTGATCTGCTTTTCTAATAGCATAACCTTTTTTCGGAAGAAATTCTGGGATTGCTGCAAATTATACCAATATTCTGGAAACAATCCTATGGCATTTTCATTGTCTTTCCCATCTGTAAGCCTACTCAGGTACACGGCTCTGAAAATGCCCTCCACTAGAGGGTGGGCAGTACTCCTGCAGGATTTGGGTCGTCTGAGTCCAGCTAAGTAGATCCAAAGTGCTCCTGAATGAGCAAGAGGGACAAGAACATCCAGAGCCGAGTAGAGAGCAGGCATTTCCTGAGCTAATAGCGTTCAAGTATCCTCACAAAATTCTCATCGCTGTTCACAGACTGAAAACAGCACTCATACATTTTAAAATGCTTAGAAGAAACACATTCTCCTGAAAGTTTACTCATTTCTCTTCTCATACTATTACTCTCTAGCTAAATAATGACTTTTATCAGTATTTTAAAATTGAATTTATGAAATAGACTGCTAAAAGTGATTCTGTCTTATTTCAACTATGGTCATTAGCTACCAAATTTTAAAAACGCCTGTCAGCTGCCTTTTCCTGGAGGTCCTCACTTGTATAAATTTCCAGTAAGTATACATAAGCCAAAGTACTTGTTTGTTCATCTGTAATTATCTCCTTATATTTATTTGAGTGGCATCGGCTTAGGTGTGAAACATAACCAGTCTCATGAAGTCAGTCAGAGATATCTTTTTGTTTGAATACATTCTTCATAGGAAAAAAATTAAAATTTAAAAGGAAGTTTAAATTTTTTTTTATTCAAAAAATATGAGCCTCTCTGAAATTACTTCTCACAGAAACCTAGAGGGGTTCTGTTGACCTAACCATCCATTTCTGCCAGGACTGCCAGCAACAAATCAGCAACTGTGTTTTGCAAAGTATTGTTGTTCCAACTTTGTGTTTTGTTTGGGTTGTTGAACTGTTACTTATACAAAGTGTAACTTGTTCAAGATTCAAGAGCCTACACGTGCAATAAAACATGTCTGACAAGAGAGCCAGGAATGATTTAAAAACCTCAAGTATGCGTGTTAAGGATATCTGTAGATTACTTTCTTGGAATATCCTATAGTTGTGCCCTAAGTGAACACTGTCTTTTTAACCAAAGATGTTACCTTATTGCTATTAGGAGATTATGCATGATAAATTTAAGAGTGAGAAGAATCATGGATGTTGACAGGAGATGGAATACAGTGACTTTACCTGGTTTCAGCTGCACAGATCTCATCATCTAGAAAAGTCATCTACAGCAGAGTCAGTCTGGCGAAGGAACCTGCCATGTCAACACTGTCGAAACTGTGGCAGATACCAAAACCATCACCAGAACTAAAAAGATATGGATTATCATTTCCCCTGTCTTGTACACAGGCGTCAGATTTCTGTAGTTCTGTGTTCTTCTTCCAAGACAGAATGCCTTCAGTTGCTAGGATGAAGACCAACTTTTTGTTTTTAAAGCTTCTGTTAAGAAAACAGTGCTTCTTGCCATAAAGTTATACTTGTTTAGGGCAGATTTTATTTAGCACAAGCAGGATTGACTTTGAAATAAAATCCAACAGGTTTCCCACTTGATTTTGATTTAATGGACATCTTTTGTAGAGGACCTCAGGGTAGGCTGGCTCTAGCATTTGTCTTTATACTGAGTAGTTTATATATTTTAAGAAAGTGACAAATGGCAGCTTTAAAAAAACTCATTATGGTAATTGATTATTATAGGAAAACCTTGGAAACCTTATGAAAGAGACACATATTCTCTAAGTGTCTTAGCTTTAATCCAGATTTGTAATTAGAAGAATCCATAAACATTTATCACATTCAGAGAGGTTTGGTCAGAAGGTTTAGAACAAATCTCTGGTGTCGCTTTATCGTTCTGTGTTAAAATCACATACTTTAGCAGTTTTCCCTTACCACAGAGAGATTAATTTGCCCATATGAAAAGAGGCCCACATACTCTCAGGACCCCTCTAAACTGAATCCCACAAGAATTTGCCTGTGCAAAAACTCTGGGAAGGATGGCTGGACTCTTAGACTGATATATTTATGAGTTTTCTTATTAAGTCATATTTTTACTGTAGAATTTGTTCAAGAATTTGAGTAATCTATTATTCCTCCACTTTTTCTCCTTGGCATCTCCATCCACCTGAAACTTTGTGTGTCCCAGCAGGAAACTCATTGATCTCATGTTCCTTCCTTGCCTCACCTCTCTTATTTTAGCTGTAGCTCGTTCTGACCAAGTTTTGAGAGATTCCAGTCCTGGATCCATATGTAAGATGGCCTTTAACTCATATCTAATTCAAAGCCCTTTGGTTAAGTAACTGATTTATTTAGGCAAGCAAAAAAACCCAAAACAAACCCACAAACATTTTATTAAATTACAGCTAATGTGGCTAGAAGTTTATTTTGCTTTCATTAATTAAAAAAAGACAAATATCTCAAACATGAAAATTGGGACCAAAGTTTGTCTATCTAATGTTACATTACCAATGCCTCTGGAGGACAGAGACAACATTTCTTGTCTGTCTTTTATAGAGACAATAAGCACACAAGAGAGTTAATGACTGTTTTCAGAAATGCTGAATATGAAAAACTATCTCTTTGATTTCAAGTCCTTAATCATGTACAAACTTGAGAAGTGGTCACTGTCCCTGTGTACAGAAAAGTAAATATTCTGCAGCTGATTCTTTAAGAACCTTTTGTTCCTGATTTAGGTCTGTAATATGTGACTCAGTTTGATTTCTTGTTTATCCAAGGAGGTATACATTTCATGTTTCTTCTAAGAAAGAAAGGAATGGAGTGCTCAAGATAAATCATAATTGAGCATAAAAGACAGAAGACATTTGCAAAGCCATACATGTTAGTATGGTACATATACTTCAACAGTTTTCAGCCCAGATAAGGTATTTTGCAGCATGGCTTATCAGGCATGACCTACCATGTATGTAGTAGTAGTAGTAGTAGATATATGAGGTATTATTTCTTTTAACCAGATTTCATCATGGTAAACCTCAACATTTGTAGTGTTTTCTCTTATGGCACCACATCCAGAAGTAAAAGCAGTGTATAAGAATGTCATCTTTCTTTTCTGAAAAGTGGTCCTCTAGGTGTGAAAAGATTGACTTTGTCAGCTTAGTTATATATAAAGCTCAGAAGTGAGAATGTAAGTGAAAAAAACTATTAAAAAAATCTTAAAACTTCAATAGATTTTAACAAACATAGCAATTTTCAGAAAACTTTCATGACATTTTTATGTCCAGAGTTAACAATGCCATTCATTTATCTTTCTTTAAATACATTCTATTCCTTCATATAATGTCCTGTATATAAATTTACATGTCTCTGTAACAGGAGCAAGCCACAAAATCTGAGAAACAAAGTGAAGTTTTAGAAAGCAAAGATTTTTTGACTCTTTTAAGCAGACATGTTATAAAACCAAGCCCGTAACAATTACATTTATTCTTTCCCCAAAGCAAGATACATCTTTTAACCATTAAAGTTTTTCTTATTCCAAGTTTGCTTCAGTCTGTAAACCCCTCTTTATACATGAAAAAAAATCGTTGTTCCTTTGGCAAGTATACAGTTTCTTTGTCGAAAGCTGCTTAATTCAAATATTCTGCTCATAAAAATATGTTACTTGGCAGCTTGATGTATATCATAAAAGTGAAAGATATTTGTTAATAGCAGAGAAGAAAATTCATGTTCTTTGTGTTTCTGCATAACAGAGATTTTTCAAGTTAGCCATTGCTTCAGATGGATAAATGTCAGGTAAACAATGCAAAGTCCAAAGATCTAACTTTCTGAGTTCTTTTATCTGTATAGTCACTGGGAAAAGAGCACACTGGCATGTGGCAGTATCAGACCATAAGATTTCAAAGTCTGATGCAAATGTACTTTGAGGTGCAACTGTGTCCAGTTCTGAGGCACTCAGTTCAGGAAGGACATTGAGATGTCCAGAGAACAACAACAAAGCTGGTGAAGGGTCTGGAGCACATGTCCTGTGAGGAACTGCTGAAGGAGTTTTGGGTTGTTTAGCCTGGAGAAAAGGAGGCTCAGGGGAGAGCTTATCACTCTCTACAACTACCCGAAAAGAGATTGTGCCCAGCTGGGGGTCAGCCTCTTCCTCCAGGCAACTGGTGGTAGATCCACAGAACACAGTTTTAAGCTGCACCAAGGAAAGTTTAGTTGGACATTAGGAAGAAGTTCTTCACAGAGAGGGTGATTGAGCATTGGAATGGGCTGCCCAGGGCGGGGATGGAGCCACCATCCCTGGAGTTAAGGAATGTGGATGGATGGATGGGGGGATGGATGGAGGGATGGATGGACGGATGAATGGATGGATATGGCCCTTAGTGCCATGGTCTAGTTGACATGGTGGTGTTCTGTCGAAAGTTGGACTTGATGATCTCAGAGGTCTATGCTACCTAAATTTTAAAATTCTGCTACTTTTATCCAAGTGAAGTTGGAGCCATTACATCCTTCATTGCTTTAAGATATAAACTATTGCTGTTTACAAGAACTTCAGACTGCATCTCACCCTCTGTAGACGTAGCATTGTAATTCCTGGAAAGCTCGCCAGACTTGTCTATTTAGGTAAGATTCAAACCTCAATAGAGAATCCTTTTGTCACTTCTCATTGGAAAATTTCTGTAGCAAAGATAGAGTGTACTCCAGCATGTTCCTAGATTTGGCTGGTTGGAAGCCTGGAGTGGTAAATGGCTTGCATTCATTGGCATAAGTGAAAAAAAAAACCCACAGTCCTGACTTTTGAAATGGGATTGGTCTTGCATGTCATCAGAATGTTAAAAGATAGATATAAAAAATGTAGCCAGTCTTCCTTTGTTTCTTTAAGGGAAAGTATTTCATGTCCCAAAGCAGTTGGTCTGACCAGTCTTGAAACATGATGGCTAGTATATTTAAACTGAAAAAGAGTAGAGTTAGATTAGATGTTAAGAAGAAATTCTTTACTGTGAGGGTGATCAGACACTGGAACAAGTTTCTCAGAGTAGTTGTGGATGTTCCATCCCTGGAAATGTTCGAGGCTTAGCTGGATAGGGCTTTGAGCAACCTGATCTGGTGGAAACTGTCCCTGCTTATGGCAGGGATGTTGGAACTGGGTGGTCTTTAATGTCCCAACCAACCTAAACCATTTTATCAGTCTACGATATAAAAAGATGACCTACAAGTCTGATGAGCCACACGTTTTTGTCTCACCTGGGCCCGTACATTTCTGTGGCAATGTTATATTTACTATGTACTTCAGAGCAAATAAAAGAGAGTATTTCCAATTCACTCTACAAGCTGAATAGGGACGACAGTCCAGTGATTGCAAAAGGGCTGCTACGCCAATGCATCTCCTGATTACTGAGATCTATGTTCGAATGGAGATGCCTTTTGCCTTTCTTCTAATCTACACTGGCAGAAAAGCTAGCAAGAATTCAATTTTATTTTAGCGCAAATACTTTTGCATATATTTGTCTGTATTAAAAAGCAATATTTGATGCTTAAAGGACAGGATTTTCTCTCATTAACCCTGCAGAGGTCAGTGGGATATACAGAAACTTTATTGGGCAATAATTTTATATCATTTACATATATCAGTTTCATCTGGCATTTCCAGGATGCAAAACACTGTCATATGAAAATGCATCCACTAACATGGTTTTTCTCAGTATAAAATTTATTAGCAAAACATATGCTTCATGATATATATGTTCCCATGTCTTAATGCATATTTTATAAGGATTTTTCTTTTCACTCTGTTATTTTAATCTTATGTTTTTAAAAGTTGATTCATTGTCATTAAACAAAACCAAAGAGGTGAAGAAAAGCATGTGGCAGATATTTTTGTTGCTATCACCTTGTTTTATTATTTGTATTGTGTCTCAGAAGGTGTCCACTGTACTTTTATTGATCAAGGAAAAGAATCACTTTAAAATCCAGGTGTTGACCGCATGTTTATCAGACTTTCCATAAACAACAAAGAGTTTTTCTTTCCATATCTGCTTTCTTTGTGAAAATCCAACTGAGCTTTGCAAATATGTTAATCCAGGTCTGCAAAATCTTCAAGCTCTTGATTTGATTCATGCGTGCTGGCAAGGGTCAAACTGAGGGGAAATAGTAAAGCAACATTTCCTCTGAGGTGATTGTATTGCTCATGCCTTTGTATATCGCTACCAGCACAGAATGGTGGCAGGTTTTCACTGCTGAGGATTAAAACTAATTTGATGTTTCTAAACTAGACATGCCTAGGATGCAAAGTTCAGACCCAAATCGCAGATTTATCAAATTAGGTGCTCAGATACAGTGATTGGAACTTGCTTCAAATATAAAAAGCATTCCGATCTAGCTTTTTCAATTGTTCTCATATTTTTTAAGCACTGATTTTTGAACATACCGTGGGACTGAAAAAGACCCATACTTTAAAAACAGCCTCCTAATTTTATACCTCTTCTTATGTCACTCCTGCTCGCCAAAGCAAAGGATTACAGATTAAAGGAATGGATGTTGGATACCCAACAGGAGTTTTCTGTTCCTGAGAATCTCTGTTTCTGTAAAATATTATTTCATAGGTGCTCTTCATTTAATTTACAATGCTTGCATAAACATACGTAATGTGCATATAAAAAGAGATTGCTGAAACAAAACTAAAATAAATATGGATTTTTAAAATACGGAATAAATGAACAAACATCATACATCTTGAACCTGAAGATCCTGCATAGTTGTTTGTAATAATAAGAATAATGATTTAACAAATTGTTAACCTTCCTACAGTTCCCAAAGAGGTATTCTACAATAAAAAGGAAGAAAAGAAAGAAAGAAAGAAGAAGAAAGAAAGAAAGAAGAAGAAAGAAAGAAAGAAGGAGAGAAAGAAAGAAAAAGAGAGCAGAAAGAAAGAAGGAAAGAAAGAGAATCTTCCCCTGAAATGACTGTAAAATAAGGGTATGAAGTTTTGAAAGAGTAAGGCCATACCAAGAAAATTATGTGGTTGTTTCTTGTTTCTTTGATATGTTGGAAAACTAACAACTTTACAAAAAGGTAGCATCTAGCTTTCTTTTTCTCTTTCTTTCTTGACTAAAATTTTTGGGTTTTGCGCGACGTAGTAAAAATCATTTAGCTAAAGAGCACATACTTACCTGATCGTTGGGGTGAAATTCTCTATATTACATTTGGTGCTTCATCACGTGTGAATCTGAGAGAAATTTATACAACTTTTCTAATTAGCACAGCAAACCTTTCAAACACTGTTAAAATTTAATTAGGATTCTTGATAATTTGGAGTAATGTTTGTTTATTTTTCTCTTACGATTAATTTCAAAAAATATTTTCCTTAGCTCTTGGTGTTTATTTCAGCAAAGAGTTCAGTAGGATTAAGGTTTCAAAAGTAATGCCTTAAGTTACTTAGATGTATGGTTTGGGGTTTTTTAAATAAGATCTCTTTATGCTGACAGCTCAGATTAGATATTTTAAGAAGTAGTAATTTGTTTGGTAACATGCCAATTTTAAGTTTTTGTTATAGATTCGTTTTTCTCTGGCTTAATAAAGAATAAATAAGTATATTTAAAATTTAGAATGCAATTCACTATCATTTTTTTTAAATAATACATCATACAATAATCAAATGTATCAGCAATAATCATATGTATCATCACGAAGGATTGTTCTGATCTTGACATGAACAAACTGACATGTTCCTGAGAACTGTGAAAATGGAGCGAGTAGTGGTCATAACGTCTTGATGAGTTTAGAACTTTCTTTGTTGTTTTTGGGTAGGGTCATTTCACAGGGCATATTTTCGCTTTCTGTAAACTTATCCTTTGCTGATTAAAGATAGTTAGTCTGAAAGGTAGCTTTAGAAATTACCTTTTCGGTATAGGCAACACAGAATAATTGAAGAGAAAATTGTTGCTATTCCTTGTGATTTGGACTTAAACTCCAAGTTAATTGTGAACACAGAA
The DNA here is from genome assembly GCA_013397845.1 of Melanocharis versteri. Lineage (NCBI taxonomy): Eukaryota > Metazoa > Chordata > Aves > Passeriformes > Melanocharitidae > Melanocharis > Melanocharis versteri. Next base: position 9,975 of record VZTG01006517.1, read on the forward strand.
GTCTTTGGACTAAAAGGTAGAATTAATGTGGTTTTTTTCTATGGTGTCGTGTCGTCTCTTCCAAAAAAAAGTAATGTTTTCTACAAATAAGCAACAGGCACATGGTTGGATCTGGTCACATCAGTTTATGTTGTGTTACATGATATGACATGCCCTGCAGTGACCTGAGGCAATGTCAGCTTGTGTTACCTTGGTAAGGAAATACTGTTCTTTATTAAGCAAGTGAAGAGAAGGCTAATCATCTCTAGCCATGAGGAATTTCTGTGCTCTCTGTAGGTAAAAGCAGTTAATGACAAGCAGTATGTTCTTTTGATATTCTTTCAGCTACTTCTAGGCAGTCTAAACCCCATATGAATCATGTCTTACTATTATTTACTAGTTGGCATGTACTTTAGAAATGTAATTTAATATGTTACAGAGTACACACTGAAGAGAAATTCCTGTAGTGCTAAAAAGACTTGTAGTACTTGGAGAGTGGATAGACAATAGCACCTATTTGGTTATGGAAATGAGAGATTTTGCAAAAGGGATATTAAGTAATCTTCTTAGATGGAAATTCTTAGTGTTGGGAGTCTAACTATTTATAAATTTTTATGCATAGACTGGTCATTATTACTCTTCTACGGTTCTTATAAGCTTCTTGCTTAAATAGTACATTATGAAAATGAGCTCTTGCAACTGCAAAGTATGATAAAACTGAGTCTATAGTGTGACCCTACCCATGACTCTATCAGGATAGGTACTCTCAATAAGTAAGTCTTGAGTTATTGCATTATGGGATATTATCAAAGGAACCCATTGTACTTGGTCATTCAGTGTAATGATCTTTTATATTATTTCCTATTGATACATTCGGCATGTCAATTCACTTTTAAAAGATTCGCACAAAGAAAGTGAACACTATTACACAGGTACAGCTATCTACTGATTTTACAGTAAATTACTGGTGCGTGGTAGAGAATGTAACCTCTTGGTTATATTCTGCAGTAAAAGGAATGGGTTAGAGAGGTTTTTATGCAAATTAGTAATGCTCTGTGTTGGAAGCCTAATTGTACTTTTTATTGTTGGACAAGTCAATATGCTTTAATACACATTTTATAAGCTTCTTGCTAAAATTGTATATGAAAGGGATTAGTTCCCATAGATGAAAAGCATAATCTTAACAATGAGGCCACGTAAGCAGAATGGTTGAAGTACTGATAAAGGATTTGTTAGCTCCAACATAGAATAAGTCTTATTAGGGTTATTAGTCACCACTATTTGAACCACTACAGTTCATTGTACAAGTCACATGTACTCAGTGATGGAACGAACATCAACTACTGCATTCTGGCCAGACACAGTAAATAGGAATGTGTGAACTACCTTGCCATAAATCAGAAACAACATAAATTCATTTTTCTTTAGTTATTCTTGAATGGGGAAAGAAAAACCAAAATAATTTAAAAATGAGCTGTTTTATAAAAACTACTAGGTAGCACATCTTGAAGGAGGCTGGAGGAGAACTTCAAGGTTCAGGTTTTGCTTGCTGTCTCAGTTGATCTAATTCTTCCTACATGCTCAGCAGTGATCATTATCACAAATAATAAAATTCAGATGTTGAAGAACAAGAGTTCAGTTCATCACAGGAAAATCTGAAGAAAATTATCTTCAAAATGGATGTTTCACATTAGAAAAAAATATCAGTTGTGCATTTTCTCGGACAATCCCTTTTTTAACTTAAAACCCATACACTGATTTATTTTCTTTTCTATGGTCATAACAGAAGTGGGGAGAGGGATAGTGAAGAAAAATGGAAGTACAAGAGTCAACTTTTAACTAAGGGCTTTTTTTGATATTCCTTAGCTTTAAATAATTCATTGAAGTATATCAGAACGCTGAATGATGACAGCATACAAAATAGAGACCGGTGCAAAGCACAACTGTAAATCTGATGAGGCATCTGTGGTCTTCAGTTATGCCATTTTTCTTCCTCTTATGCTGGATCATGGATTACTAATGAGAGGGTGAACAGATTCTTAAGCCTTATCTGCTCAAAGCAATGCCTAAAAAATTGTGTTGTTATAGTAATATTTCTAATACATCCAAACTACAGATTATATACATGGTTCTTTCTCTGCAATGCATTTATTAATTTCTACTCCTCCCTATGTAAACTTGTACTAGAGAAAGTCTTAGATGTCAATATCAAGAATACTGTTTGGAAGGGCTTTTCCTTTAAATTATGCTAACCAATGTCCCAGCACTGCAATGTGTTCACTGTGCCTGTAAGGAATATATCCCTCACATAACAGTGTAGCTGCTCCTTTTAGATCACAAGAGCACCTGTCCTACTTCTAGGATGCTGTTACTCAGCATTTACAGGTTCATAAGTAATATATCTGCACATTTGGTCTTTATTTGTCTCCTGGAAAAAGTCCTATCTATAAGCCTCTAGTACAAATGAATATTTGGCATCAAATTGCGTATTAGTTTGCCTTGTTTAAAGAGCTGTTTAGATAGATAGGCATCCTTCTGTCCTGTGCTTTCTTATTTTCTTATTTTCTCATGCCAGCCTTTCCTTTCTTTTAAAATTCTATTTATTTATTTATTTACTTACTTCTACTTTCTGGCTCATTTTAATTCTTGTTCTAGATTTCCAAAGAAAACCTACTTTTCACAGAATCACAGGGTCAACTGAGTTGGAAGGCACCCACAAGGACCATCAAGGCCAGACCCTGGCCCTGCACAGGACATCTCCAAGAGTCACACCATGTGCCTGAGAGCATTGTCCGAATGCTTCTTGAACTCTGTCAGGCTGGTGCTGTGACCACTTTCCTGGGGAGCCTGTTCAGTGCCCAACCACCCTCTGGGTGAAGAACCTTTTTCAAATACCAACCTAAACCTCCCCTGACACAACTTCAGGCCATTCCCTTGGGTCCTGTCACTGATCACCCCAGAGAAGAGATCAGTGCCTGCCCCTCCTCTACTTGTGCTTTTTTATTTTCTCATGCTAGTCTTTCTTTTATTTATTAAATTTATTTATTTATTTATTTATTATTTATACTTCTTAGATTTTTTTAGCTCTTGTTCTATATTTCCAAAGAAAACCTTCTTTTCTCTGAGTCTAACAGACTCACACTCATACATTCCCAGTTCTACTGAAAATGAAAGGTACACAGTGGTTAATTGTGAGAATGAAACTTAGAGTTCAAGACTCCTGCATTTCAGAGCAGCGATTGTACTATGTTGTGCAATATGAGATTTTGGTAAACCAAAGGATAACATGATATCAAATTGTCTGAGAAATTGAAGACATTCACCACTCTTTTAAAAATATAGATAAAGAAGTCAGAAAAGCAGATATTTATGGGAATGAGATAGAGGAGGACAAATGCAAAGATCAGTGGAGCTTGCTTAAGCCCCGTGCCTCCTCCTTATAAAGCAAAAAATCATTCATTTTATCTTACTTTAGCAGTTTAAAAGGACGGCAGGCATCCAGGTTAAACAAATTATCTAGGTTTCCCTAGAGTCAATTGGAAAAGTTAGGCTCTTTCAGAGCAAATTTACTAAATATTGAAGCTGAAATAATTGTTTCAGTATTTTAAAGCATGCTAAATGTTATGGATCTTGAAATAGTGTCCAAAGGTCCCATAGCAGTGTTTAACTTGGCTCAGTTTTTAGTGTAAAACATTATGTTCGCTTATCTGTAGCTTTTTTATATATACATCATACAAGTAATAATCATTTTATTTACTCCTGCAGTGACTAAGGGGAGTAACAAAGCCTTTTGCTCTTATTTCTTTTGTAAACAAATGTTTTCTATGGTTTTGTTTTGCTTTCTCCAGGTTTTAGTTGAAAGTTGCGTTTTCAAGAAAGGGTTTTTATCTGAAACTAGCTTATTTTTCTGATTATAGAAAAGAAAACTCTATAGAACAAACTATGTTGGTCTTGATATTATTCGTTTTTTGAATGTGCAGAACTTTAGGCAGATTTGCGAGGAAGAAGCCTCCCATAACAGAGCACAGTATTTACCACATGACAGAGAAACAGGTAGGAAGCTAGCAGGTTCCTCCACTCCTATGATGTCTGTGTCTATCACAGTCTCCAGAGATGGTGATATGAGGTCTTTCTTTGGTCCTCCTCCCTTACACAGTTTAAAAAAACCTGCTTTGATGGCTTTGCCTTTAGTGAAAGGTCAGTGATTGTGCCCTTGTTTGACATAATTGATGGTGTAGTTAATTAGAATTATACTGTACTTAGAATAGCCTGTGTTTCTAAGATCTCTAATGGAAGAGCTACCTCCTGCAGGGTTTCTGAGATCTAAAGAATGGCAGCTTCCTCAAGCACTGTTTACAAGCTCCTTCAGCACGATTGTAGCATCTACAATCTATAGCAGAAAGACTCCCTCCTGTGGAACTAATAAAATCCACAGAAGAAATGCTGTGGATTTCCTGAATCCTCATTTGCCTGGAAGAATTTACTATGGTTGCAGACATCTTTAGGTGTGGAGCCATTAAATTCCATCACGTATGTTCTAGGTCTACAAACACGGGTCCATGTTGTCGTTGTGTTACTTCACTTTTAAAATGGCATAGCTTTTATGACACAGGTAGTAACACCAAAACCCTCAAAATCTAATAGTCTGATTAAGGCACATATCAAATGATATCTTTAAATACCCCTGAGCAGTCTAAGCAGAAGAAACAGGAGTATTCCTGAAACTATATTTTTCAGTAACCACTGCTGAAAGAACCCTGGTATTAACTCTAAAAACATCTGGCTAGATCCCTTTACATCATAAAAGGTATTGATATTATTACAGAAACATCAGATTCACATATAGAGTGTATCAGTTCCTGTAGATTCACCCACCATTTTGCTAAAATTGCTTGCAACCCCAAATTTTTAGTGTATAAAATATTTAATAAATGCCTAACTTATTCCCAACCCCCACAAAGCAAAATAATTTTGGAAGAGTGCCTTCAGAGAGCATGTCTAAGCTAAAATTAGAGGAGGTCACTTATCAATTAATTATTTTTTCTGATATATAATGGAAGACAAATAAAACATCACCCAAAGACAGCCATTTTTATAACATAGCATTTTTTGTTTATGTCTTCTATGAAAAGAATACAGATTTTAGATTATATTGGTATAAACTGTGGCTGACAGGACAATAACTTAGATCCTTTCCTTTAAGGATAACAGACTTTAAAATAAAATTACTTTATCTTCTGGTATGTATAAAATTCATTACTAGCTATTGTAGTTTCAATGCCATTTTAGCTTTGGAATCACAGATATCTTCATGCATAAAATGTATTAATTTAAGAATGAAAAAAAAATAAAATAGAAAGCAGAGTCTACTTTCAGTCCTTTCCTTTTGAGCAGGCTGCTTGCTTAACCCAGTTCAAGAAGCTAGTGTGAGTTTCATTGTCTTGATTAAAAAAAAAAAATAAAAAAATACAGTTAATCAAAGAATAATGGATAGGATGTCTTCATCTGACAACATCTGTTGATCTGAAACAGGAGAACAGCCAGTGTGACAGTGAAGGTGTTCTCTACTTTTTTTTCCGAAGCTGAAAAAATGGGGCATAGAGCTGTACAACCCATAGCAATGTGCATGTCTTTATATGATGTTGTTCACCAGAGACTTGTCAACAGGCTGAGCCATATTGGTTCTGGCAGTCTTTCTATTGGGACAATATTTGCCTTGAAGTACTATCTTTTCTCTTTTTCAATGTCAGCCTGAAGGCTCTTAGACAGCATATGTTCATTTCATGTCTCAGAGATATTGCTTCTGGTATTGCAAATGCATTACCACATTGAGCTTTTTTTTGTAAAACAGATGGTACATATTAAGGTCTCTGTTTCTTAGACAATTTCTACAACAATTGCACCGCATTCTTCACATTGACAAAAACATCAGCAACATGCAGTGAGGCACTAGATTATGTCAGAATGGTAAATGACAGCCCATAACAGGAAGAGTTATAAAGGTGAATCAGTCCCCTTAGAGAAATGGGGAAGGGTGTTATATTTGGTAGGCATTCAGTTCAAAATTAGTGCCTTGATCTTGTACAGTGATTTGTTTGGGTGTAGCTTAGCTTGCAAGGAGTGTGGCTGATATGCAGGAACCACATTTGGAATAGATATTATTTCTTGTAAGCCTGAGTCCTAAGACATGGTGAAGAATGCAAAGATTGAGAGTGAGGTGAGCACAAGGCACAAGCCATAATGTGGTCACTGAAGGATTGTAAGAATGACAGTGAAGCAGAGGTTCCCAGGCCAGCAGGCTGTAGCACAGAACTGGGCCAAATTAGAAGACCATCTAAGACAAGCTGTCAAAAATCTGTGTGCGCAGTGAACAGGCAATGAGCAAGAAGAAAATTAGTCACACTCTCCTGGAGACTGTGTAGATGGTACTCTTTGGTAACATGAAGGTGCCTTTAGGCAAAGCTAGTGAGATTGGTCCAACTACAATTGCCATAGAAAAGAAATGGAATGGTAAATTGGCATCAGTAGCCTACTTTTGTGGTATTGTGTCTTTGCTGCTGCAGCATCACCCTTTTTGAAAAGGCACTATCTTAGTGACTTTAAGCTGGATTTCTTTGTCCTCATTTCAAGCATCAGATCAAATACAGAAGAGTGGAAAGTGGGACTTGGGTAAAAATAACATTTGAGGCCAGAAGTGAGGTTAGTTGGCGCAACTGGATGTCAAGACACACTCAGAAAAGTCTGAGTTTACCCTATTGTCATTGTTTCTTCTGGTAGGAGGATTGCTGAAAATACAGGACTGCTTTGCCATGTTCCTACCCCATAAAGAATAGGAATATTGGTTCTTCACATAAGCAGATCACGTTCATTTTAAACCTACATGACTTTCTCCTGAGTGTGAAATTAGAAAAACATGAGATCAAACAAAAGAGGTGGAGAGCAACATTTGAGCAATAGATTCCAATGAGATATTAGTGCAGCGTGGCGCAAGGGCTGTGGACACATGTACGTACCTTGAGGAGATAACCAAAGTTTCAGAAGTGATTGGTCCCGCTCATTCAATTTGAAAAAGCAGCTTATTTTAAGAACTCGTGACAAAGTCATGTCATAGTGTGTCAAGACAGCAGAGCCTTACAAACCACAGTGCTGTTTTGCACATTACTTTTTACAGGAGCAACAGGTCAGCTTGAAATGTCACAGATGGTGAGCACCATTTTCTGAGTTATGGTGCTCTTCTGAGGCTGCATTTGCTGACTATCAGTAATGTCTATAAATAATTCAGAAGGTCAGAGTTTAGGCAAGAAAGCTTTGCATTTGCTTCTGTAAAGTGATGGCATCAGTTGAGGCTTGTAAAAAATCGTACATGTCTTACTTTGAACCGTCAAACTTATTTGTCTCAGGAATTTACTATTTTCTTTACTTCAGCAACACCTACTCTCTTCCTTGTTTCTTTTTCCTATGCTCATCCGGACATGGGATCTCTCTTTCTGTGCTGCACTTCTAGTAGTCAAAGACAAACAGGACTTCAGGTTTCAAACTTGGTGCTTTCTCATTGTAAAATTTTTACCATCACATGTTGCTATAGCATTAAAGTCAACAGTTTTAATCAAAACACTCCAAATGAAAAGTATAGCTAAGTCCTGAAAAGAAGATGGACAGCCTCAAATGACTGCATATTGTATTAAATGAATAAATAAATAAAAGAGTTCAAGGCATAGTTAAAAACCCCCTATGCTTCTAAGAGGCTAGATTTATATGATTATATGCATGATCATAGTCTGCCTTTGCAGAAATAAGAACTTGTGCTCTAAGTGTTGGTGAGAACAGCTGAATCCAGTGAAGGAGGGAGGAAGACAGATGATAGTTTGCCTCTTCCTTCCCTTGGGGTTCCTTTCTACCTAAATAGGTAGGGTCAAATTTTTGACCTTTGTCATATATTATCAGACTGAATGACTTACTCAATCCAGTGTTAAAGGCATTTGGAAACTGTTAATTATTCTGGTGGCCCAAATTGCAATGGCTTAAAATTGCCTGATTTTAAAAGGTATCCTACACCACCAAGTATTCTGGAGACTGTTAGTTAATCTTTTCCTTGAAAACTAATCAAAAATCCTACCCACAGACTTAAAACACATCTTCAAATTCTTCTGAGTGTGATCTGAATAGAGATCGTAAATGTAGATTCCGGAATCTAGATAGAGCCTGAAACAGAAGCTCTGATGCTTCCCAGTAATTACACAGAAATCTAGGTATCTTCTTTAAACTCCAAAGAGAACATCTAAAAGACAGCATATCTTCTTGCAAAGTGGCATGAACTCCAACAAACTACTGAAAAAATAAAAATATTTTAATTGCTAAGAAATACTGTTATTCACACCAAAGTATAATCTGCTGGGCAGAGAGAACAAAATCGAGGTACACATTCACCTTATTGGGTAGTAAGTTTTGACATTTAATACAGGGTTTGCAAGGATTTTCAGTTTACTAGGACAGATGAATTTCCCTGAACTTATTGTGTTCCAAATTAATGATGGCACCTTGTTTTCCTTCTTCTTATGCCCATTAGGGAAATGCATAATTCATTCTAAAGATGCGCATGAAGTGATGTTCTTGTGTTTGTGATCAGCTTTTACAAACAGGAAAGAAATGACCACTTTATATAAACAGCTACTGGAGCAGAATGTATATTTAGCTCTTCTCACTTAATTTCAGAGTTGTTTATTCACTCCGTTATTCAACAGTTCTACAGATCATGAGAAAAACTATACAGCAGATTTAATATTCAGCAGGAAGTGAAATGTACATATTTTTGAGCTAAAAAATAATTATTATTTTTTATAATGATTCTCTGACTTAAAAATCCATGCAGATTAGTAAGAGAAAAAACATCTCTGATGTTGGTGGAAATCTCACAAACAGCAATTTAGGGTCTGTTTTCAGTGGTTAAATTAACAAGCAAGCCATTCTGGCAAATTTCCAGTTTTCACAAATTAAAGATATTTTCTGATAAATCCTTTGTCTTTTAGCAATTCACTGTATGCACTGTGTTGATATTTTCTGATAATCTTGTACAAAATTTATTTTTCTTTCATTATGCTTTAGCTGAACATGGGCATGAAGGGAATTCTCGTGAAAAGAAAACAAAGGATATATTTTTTGAAAGCAAAAGAAATTTCTCACATTTCACTTGGCCCTATGAGCAGAAGGTGTGAAGGAAGGGGCTGAAATGCTAGAGACATCAAATACTTTAAAAGCCAGCACTTGAGTGTTTAAAAAATAGACTGTCAGCTGGAATGTTTCAATGTGAGAGAGAGAGAGAAGGAGAGGCTCAAAGGTGTTTAAAAGGGCTGATGGAGAGGCTTGTATCAGGAGCAGTAATAGTGAGAAATTCATCTGTGCTGATGATGGGGAGGGCAGTATCAGAGACTATTGAGGCGCTGAACGTGCTGGCACTGGAACTGCAAGTGGTGACACTGGTGGTTGTGGGAGGGGTGGAGGTGACAGCTTTGTTAGCAGCCTTGTGTCTGATGAAGAGAATGTTTCTCTCAGAGTGTACCCTTCACCTTCATGTTAAAAATAGCACTTAGTAAGCTATTTATGGGTTTGGGGGGATTTTAGTTCTTCTTTGCCATATGGGTGGCTGCTGACATTAGATTTGGCACTTCCTTTCTGAACAAGAACATTGCAAAGCCAACAGGATGGTCTGAATTTCAATGATGTCTTATTCTATGCAACTTTCACAGGAGACATCTCTATTTTATTTGTGATTGAACTTTGTGAGATAATAAGCAGGAATACCTACATTAGACACACCTACAGTACAGAAAGAAAAGAAAAATACGAGTTTTGAAGCAGATATTGGACGTTACAGACTGCTTCAGTGTTAATTCAAAATTGGCGGTGCTCAGATA
>VZTG01006517.1:19938-64938 GCA_013397845.1 Melanocharis versteri
GCCCTTTTCATAAGTTTTGGCCCATTTACATATTCGGGCCCATTGTCCAGCCACAGCTTCAGTCCACGCAGTCCCATCCTTTCAGACCGTCCCCTCTCAATTCGTGGCTGTTTACATTCTTGGGGTCTGAAGCTGCAAATGTCCTTGGTTCTTCGGGCTGGAAACGGTGTGTTTTGTCTGGCCAGGCTAGGAGAAGAGCTGTTAGCACTATACATGAAGCCCAGAGTTACAGACACACTAACGCAGTATAAAATTTAAAAAATATGAAAGTTAAAACTAAAGGTGTCATTAATAGCGGGGAATGTTGAGGAAGATGTTTTTAGTCACAAATAGGTTTCTTTCTTGCTATATCACAAAATTTCTTTGAAAAATTAGTCGAAGTGCCATGTCTTTGGGACATTTTCCAGAACACTATGAAAGCTAAATCCTAGAGCTATTGTGTTAGGGATCAATGTCGATAATGTATTTGCAACAGTGTCGAAGTAGAATACCATGCCATTTGTTAACAAACAGTGTTTAACTGGGCAATTTTTGTATAGCTTTAAATGTGTTTTTGAAAAAATAACCAAAGCAAAACTAGGTAGCAAACCTATAAATGTTCTTTATACAGGCTTTTCTCACTTTGTTGCCTTTTATCGTGTAAATAAATAAACGTATTAATATACTTGGTTTTTAAAACACAGATGTGAGGACTTCCCCCTGTGGTTCTCTTTCAGACAGGCTCTATATTTGTCTAGCAGTGCTCCAACATATACATGTGTGTGACACTGGAGTTTTGAGAGCTGCAGTGAATGGCACCATTTCAGAGGCTTGCTGGCAAACAAAAGTCTGGAGATATTTATAGTTAGTAGCATTCCAGCCTTTGAATAAATAGTTGACTAGTCTTTTCAACTCCTGGCTAAATAGCAAATGTTAAGATTGCTTCCAATGGGGCAGAGGTATTCACAGCAGACACACATCTTTGTCTTATTTCAGTTTTCTACAGAGTCCAAAGAGCTGATTTTAATTCTTGTCTGAATTTATAGGCTTTCTGCTTGGACCTCAGATTGGCTCAGGACTCAAAGCCAAGTGAACATAGAATCAGTAAGGCATCTTATTTTCACTAAAACCTTTTTTTTTTTTTTTTTTTTTTTAATTACTAACACAGTCACTGAGAGTTTCAGCTTCTGGAGTTCTCTGAGCCCTTTTTAAGAGTTTCTCTAGCCTGCTCCTGAGAAACATGTGGATGCACAGGATATTTAGACTATTCATAGTTTTTATTCTACTGCTATTCTTTTTTCTCTCTTTTTCTTTTCTCATTGATCATTGCTGTATTATATAGAATACAGGTTGCAATATTTTTTTTTTTACCAAAATGAAGGATGATGTTTGAGAACATTGTGTTCACTGACATGTAAGAAGTTCAAGTGTGTGCAGAGCATGTTTACCGAAATGTACAAGATTACCCAAGATTTCTGGAGTGCATAGCAGTTTTCTAAGCTGCCCTTACAAAACCAAACCAGAGCAAAAGGAGGAGAAGTAACATTTCTCATTACGGCTGCTTTTGTGAGGAGGGATTTGTGAGGGAGATTCGTTTATGTCCATTTTATTATACGACAGAGTAGGTGCCTAAAAGAAGACTAGAAAATAAAAAGTTGCTTTCTTCCACCTTTATGATTTCTATTTGCAAATGGGTTTAGCTCTTGCAGCGCCCCTTCTGTTCACCTCTGAACAGGTAGAACTCATGAAGTACCTTACTGCCTTCTATGGCAAAACCACTGACACAGAAATTATTGTGCTGTGCCTTCTGGCTACCAAAACCTCACCCACAGCTGTCCCCTCTCTGCTCACCTCACTTCTTGTGGTGGATGGAATGAAAATTATGGCAAGTGAAAAAGAAAATAAACAAATAAACAAAAAAGACAAGATAGAAAAAAAGTATTGTAGTTCAGAAAAAAAAAATGACAGGGAAAAGATAGTCCATAATATTGTCTTTTTTTGAATTTAATGCCTTCTGGGTATCATAAGGGGAGCACAGGTAAGAAAAAATGGAGAGGACGCCGTCAGTATACCAGAGAGTTCACTGACAAAAAGGAAAGACAGGATTCAATTACGTGTCTTTGAGTATGTTTTCTGCTTTATTATTATTGTAGTATTTGGGTCTGCACTTTTTTTCATTCTTTGCTGATTGACTTTTTAATCACATTCATGATGAATTTAGAGGAAATAACCAGCAACACCCAAGGCATTTGGATAATTAACAGTGAATAACAGTATATCCCACTTTGTCCAAGCTTCCTGAACTGCTACAAATTCTTCCTAACCATTTTGCCTGCCCAGTTGTGCCCCACCTGTGCTTAATTTTTGCTGTTTGGCTGGTCCTTCAGACTGCAGAACCCAATATGTTGCAGTGTCCTTTTTCACTCAGAAAACCTCATTACAGGGAACACCAATTTCATACAGCCAATTCAAAACATTTCTAAGCAAGCTACCTAAAAATCCTCATGTAAACATCGTATAAGTTATTCATTAATAGACCCCTAAAGTCCATATCCTCCCATTGCATGTAAAAAAAAATTGCACAGTGTGTGTCTGGAAGGTGGGGGGAGCACAGATGGGGAGGTTCATCTCAGAAGATCTGCAGCTTTTAAGCTATTTCCAAGCTGTGACACAGGCCCTTTGGCAGAAAGGTCGGCATCGTACTGTGATAGCTGGGGGTGTTGCCAACAGCTCTCACAGAAGGGGTCTTAGAAACAACAGGGCTCCTGTCTGCAGATCCTTGCCCATATATGTCTGAAGTATCAGCTAAGCAAAGTTTATCACAGCTGGTTTACAGAGTGTTTCCAGATTCTCTTCACAGCTGCAGAGTTTCTGATATATTTCAAAAAGTGCAACTCCTTGGGAGAAGTATAATACCCTGGATCAGGTCTCTCAGCAGCTTCTGAGGATGTATATTTTGACCCACTTGTATTCAGAAACGCAAGTCCCTACCTACCCTCTGCACAGACTTCAGGTCTGCCTTTATCTGCTCTTTCTTCAGTGTCAATTCAGTTGTGAACAGGTCTGCAGAAAACTGGAAAGTTACTGAACACAAAGGAAAAGAGGCCAATTACAAGTGACCTGGGGGGAGCAAAGTACATGTCTGTCTGAAGGGTTATGGTGGAATGGCTGGCGTGAGGGCGTGAGTCAAGGGTAATTTTGAACTAAATTCTATCAAAGGGGAAAATTATACACTGTGGCTATTAACCAAACGGACACATCTAACTCATTAGAGTGTGTACATATTTATTTTGGTCTTATTCAGTTGTAGGAGAGATGAAGCTGAGGTTGTAAGGTGTTCCAGGTGTACATCTGGTTCAGAAATCTTTCAGATAGGATCCACAACTCAAGACGTACCTGTGAAAGAAAGCCTTCAAGTTCTACATCATTATATACAGTCAGTACACTGAAAATTGAAAGAAAAAAAGGCGAAAAACAGAAACAATAGCTCTAAACAAAAAAAAACAAAAAAAAAACAAACAAAAAACCAACCAAACAAACAAACAAAAAACCATTGCACCACCTACCAAGGCATATTTCAAAGCATTATTAGTGAAAATGAAAGTGTATGTAAGCCAAATGTGGCCAGTCAGTGATTACTGATTTTTCAATCCCATTTAGAACATTAAAACTTCTAATATTTTCAAAATTTCATATATATGTGGGTTCATTGTCCTATTTAGGACCATATATTGCGTATTATTGTCGCACCATTTCATAGTTCTTTCTGATTTGAAAAATAATCAAAATGCTATTTAGCCTTTGAAAGCTGGTAGATTATTGGATCAGTAGCAATACTACAGTGACACATAATAATTGTGATGTGACTTCCTCACGTAACTTTCCGATATTTGCAAAGCCATCTCAGGAGGCCAGGCTACCTCGGCATTTGGTGCCAGGTTTCCTAACCACCTTCTTTTCCACCACCACAGAGAGGGAGGAATTTTGTAAGTTTTGGTCCCTATGCTCAACGCTTTCTTCTTCGTGTCAGGTATCTCAGAGGGTGGGCTCTGCGCTCCTAATTCCAAGGGAGCCAAGATAACTTTGAAGGTCTCAGTGAATACGTGTTAATGTTATAAAAGGTAGTTTTCCCCAGCTCCTGAGAGTCCTATTGGTTCTGCTGTATTCTGGTTTTTAGTTGGGAAGATACTACCGGGATTCCTTACCCCCTGGCATGACTGTATGGATAAATGAATAAAATGTGATTCAAGATCGAAGTCTGATTTTGAAGTATTTCTCTTTTCACATTGGATGGCAGAAAGTCAAAATGAGCAAGCAAAAACCTGCCTCTGGATATTGCTGTGGATTCAGCCAGACCTCAGCCTGGCCTTTGTAGCATTTCTTCCAGTGCAGTATTTCCCACACAGGTCAAGCAACAGTTTGCCCTTTCCTGAACTATGCTCTGCTTGCAGCCAGTCATTACTGAATAGACCGTAATGCAGCTGCACAACCAGATTTCTGTGGAACCAGCAGGGAAAGAAAGGAAGCAATTTCAAGCACATCCATACCCAAGTGACAGGGCCCTGAACAACATTTTGCTGAAGGAAACGGAAAAGTGGTCAGAGGATGCTTCCTAATGTCCTAGACAAACACTTAATTTAGCGGTGCATCTGTTTTCTCACAATTTTTGTCAGCTCATGCAGTAACTTCACAGGTTTCTCCTACTATTAGAAAAAGTCTGTCTTGTTCTGGAGTCATCACGCAATCTCCAAAGCAGTTTATTGGTCTTGTTAGTCTGGACTTCTAGTATCCACCTGAAAGCAAGTGTAAACTGTTTTCTAGGCTTTTGGGCTTCCCCTGTGAAATCCAGCAGCAATGAGCACTCTCGGTATTCAGTCAGCCACCCTTCTGGAGGAAAACTCCTAAGGAGAGCAGCTGCTGCCAGGCGAAGTAAAATGACCATCATCTCTAGGCAGAGCAACTAGTTTCCTTGAAAAAATGATACAGTCTGTGTCACCTTAGAAAAATTACAACACACAGATCTGTAGCATTCTGAGGTTAAGCCAGCTTTTCACAGCGTACAGAGTTTCTGACTGCATCGGTATTTTGTTAATTCATTCTCTTTCATTGAATTGTACCATGATATGTAGCAGCATCATGATAGTTGTTTTGATCACAAGACGGTGAAAAATATTTCATAATAATGATGATCAAAGGGAAGAACAGAAAGAGTACTCAGTGAAGAACATTAGCAGAAGTACAAACTAGACAAACACTGTGCAGCTTCAGATTCTCAGCAAGGTTTCATTGATAGATGATTATTGTAAATACCTGTTCTTCCACTTTGAACGTACAGGTGTGTAACAGATGCAAAAGAACAGACTCCATTTTAAAGTCAATTTGTACATGTGCAAAGTATTCCTTCCACAAGATACAAGGCAGACAAAGAGGCCCAGAAGACTGAAGCTGTGAGATTATCTTATTACATGTCTCTCTATCTCTCTTCCACTATTCCACTCGGAATAGATATTCATGATTAGTCACTGAAAACTTATTTCAAGGACTGACAAACACATATTTATGTCTGGGTTTTTAATATTATTTGATTTTTTTTTCTTTTTCTTCAGCATAAAGGTAGCTGTCTTCTTCTTTGGAAAAAGGATAGTCATTCCCTGATTGGTAGGAAGATGAGATATGCAGTGAACTGCTCTTTCACAGTATGAAAATCAGTATTATTTTCTTATGCTGGCCAGACAGTGTTTTTCATGCGGACACCTTTTATACTGACCCATTATGCATATAGACAGGACTTTTATAGCTGCATTAAGAAAACCTACATTTAAATGCATAGTTTTCAGTGTGAATTTTTTTTTTTTTGTAGTCTCTATTCACACTAGCCTTTTTACGTAATTTGATATAATTTGAAGTGACTAACAATGACTGATAATTGTAGGGGTAAAATGTACCCTTAAAGAAAAGAACTTTGATAGGTGAAGGGTAGAATCCTATATCCAGCTGTGTTGTCCAAATTGATATTAGTTTAATAACGTGTAAACTGTGCTAGAAAAATGTAATTGTCCTGCATTACAAGGGTACTCCTTTAACTGCACAGTTTATTCAAACGTATAATCTAAATAATTGAGTACCTATGCATACAATAGAACATTGCTTCATATGCAAACACTATTAAATAGACAGTTATATCCAAACAGATGGATAAAAAAGATGCCTGGATATAATTGGTTTGCTTTTGATTATTCCACAGATACAAATTTACTTAAACAATAAGTCTAGACAAGGTAGGGTTTGTTGTCAGACAAAATTCAGTGTTGTAAAGTGAAGCTGAGGGATTTATGAGGCACTTAGGGGGACTGTTTTTTAATCTACTTCTCACCTTGCTGTTTAATAAGGGTAATATGAGAAAAGAAGCAGAGAAGCAGACTTATATCTGACCACAATTTATTTATTGCTTTGAAGGGGATACAAAAAATGTTATCAGTCTATCATAAAGTTACGCCATACAGGCTTGCACGTGGATACAAACATCTACAAGACTGCATTGTAAATATTTAACAGAAGAGATTGAGATTGGAAAATAGTAATAGGGCAACTATAGTTTCAAAAGTTCTCGGTACCTTGAAAAGATCTTAAAAGTCTCAGAGGCTGCAGCTGGTATTAGGTACAATTTTGGCATTTCTCTGGAAACTTCACAGTTGCAGAAAGGCCCTATTGAAGTCAGCAGTGCTGTGTGTGAGCACATGAGAAAGTCTTGCCACGAGTAGTATTCAAATAGTATCAGAATCTGCACTTACAAATGGACCTCTTGACATCCATCTCTGAAGACTGTGACTGTATAATTTCATGGACCACACTAAATTTTGGTCAGGTCTACTTTACTGTTTCTTAGGCAAAGCCTTAGGAGAAGACTCAGATCAGTCAAATGAGAGCTACATTAAGAGACTGTAGTGAAATTTCTGCCCTACAATATTTTACTGTTTCAGAGTTATGCTGTGTATGATCATACCTGTGGAATTACACACATGCATATGTGTATCCATATGTGCAACATATAGATGTGCATATTATGAAAAGATATCATACATCAACGCAACACAGTTACCTAATAGACAGGGGAAAATAAAGAGCTTCTGCTTAAGACTAATCTTCTGAAACACTTTACTGGTGTCAGAAGAGGTTGACTATTAATCCCCAAATGATTGGCCACTGTATCTAGAAGTCATCTTGAGACAGAATTTAGACTGCCTTCACTGGTGCCTAATTTACCCATTACTAATGTAATGTTTTAGTTCAAGTGAGAATGAGCAATTCAGACTACTTCGCATGTAGGGCTATTATATTCTTGTTCCCTAAAGTGAAAGAAGGGAAGTAATGCCAATGCCTATTTTAGGCACCTATGCTATGTGATTTGAATACAGCCTTTAATCACTTACCAATAATTTGCGTGTATTGCCATTGTGGTCAAATGTCCAGATGACATTCTGGTAATAATTCCTTTTGTATCTCGTATTAGTTATAAAAAAATTAAGTCAAAAACAGCCTGTCTCAGTAAATACATTTTTTACAGTTAGTCTTTCCTTTTCCCCCTCCACCTTTATCTCCTTTCTTTTTAATTCAGAAAAGCTCTAGGTTTGGGGTTTTTTTAAAAAAACTCTTTCAGCAAATGGAAATAAAGCATTTCCACAGAATGCTGCCAACTTTGTAATAAGATTTAGTAGCTTTCCTGAGAGCTACTTGCAGTTCTAATAATAATTTTCTTTAAGTGTTCCGCTTTAGAAAATGTCTTCTTTGTTACTGAAGTTGCCATATGTACATATGGACTTTTTTCTGAAAATATTCCTGGGATTTTATTACCATTAATCATTTCTGAGGGTGTATATAATTTATCTCACAAACCATCAGAATTCCCACAGGGTAAATTACTCTAGAGGTCTCTGTGCCCTCATACTGTATCAAATTGACCTGCTTCTTGTTTGCCATTTTTGTGTACTACATTGCTTATTTAACAAGAAACAGAATGATTGTGATTCTGAGAAGGTCCTTTGATAGTAGTTTTGACACTCTGCCTGAATAATGACCCTCATTATGGAGCCCATGACAGGCTCTGAAAGTACTGATTTATGAATACATCACAGGTTCAGCATTAGAGCTCCCCCTACTCACTCCCGATATAGGAGTAGATATAGATACAGTCTTCAAAAACAGTGAAGATGAGATGATTGCGTGATTATGACCATTCAAGTAATCACTTTTTTGGATTTAACAAAGCACTGTCAGTTAATTTTGATTGTCTCCTAGGTTATTAGAAGCCTTTAACAAAATGTTTGTTAGGAAAATCTATTTCTTGTAGAGTCTTAAAGGACAGTAAGGCAGAAGTTACATACAGTCTTTTTATTGCTAAGAAATGTGTTTCTATAGCAAACGCTCATTAACAGTTGATGTGATAATAGACTGTAAGAAGTGAGCTTAGCTAAGAGCTAGAAGTCTGTGTCCTAGCTGAAACAAATTATAAGACACTTTGTAAACACATTTTTGTGAGGATTCTTGTTGATTTATTGTTTCCTCCATAGCAGTTATTTAAATAAATGTTACTAATTTAGTTCATTTGCTGCACTGTGTAATTTTGTTCTTTGTGTGATGGGGTTATATGTAAAAGCCTGAAGGAATCACATCCCATTAATCTTTTTACAAGTGCAATAAATAAATAAAGAGACATGGTTTAATTTTGCTAGTTAGGAGATTTTAAAAGGCAGTGGTAGCAATCTGATTTCTTCCTGTTCTTGCTGCTTTCCATATCCTTCTCTTGAAGACACGGTAAATATTCTTACTTAATGAGATAATAGTTCTTGGTGGGAAAGTATGTACATAGACTATTAAATCTATCCATGAAGATGAGTATTTGAAGCCACACCTAGAAGTGCTTTTTTCTCCCATTTCATTCTGGAATGTTTGCCCCCATCTACCCTGCAACATGGTAGAGTTTCCGGCTCAGAGACATGAAAGCTGATGTCATGCTGAGAGTTCCCTTGCTTGCACAGGACATCAGCGTGCCAGTGGAAAGAGCTTCCACAAGGTTGAGTGAGTCTTTGCCACCTCAGGTGTAGAGTTTGGTATCAACAATCCAGGCAGTATCAGAGAGAGGTCTACCCTGGGAAGAAAGGGCGGAAGCAGTGCAGCATGGATGTGGCATGTGGCATGTGGCATGTGGCATGTGGCATGTAGCATGTAGCATGTAGCAGATCGGTTGGCAAAGGGAGGAGACCACTCCTCTGCAACCTCAAACCCTGCCTGGGGTAGCACTTGTTCATTTGCATATAAGGATGTTAAACCAGAACTTGAGGAGCGGAAGTGACTAATGTGAGTGTGCTGAATTGAAAATGCAGCGCAGACTAAGACAGCTGCACTAACATTCTGAATTAACCCTTAAAATGTAAAGATTCAGTGGTGGTTAATGACGTTTGGATGCATACAAACACACATGCAGGTACAGGGACTGACAGGCTTCTATGCCTGAACCAGAAATAGATGAGGCTGCCTTCAGCTTTGTGTTTTCTAAAAGTGCCAAAAATTGGTTGGATCTGACGATCAGTCTACTGGAATAAACAACAATGTAGAAGCAGCACATTATGTCATGAAACTGGGTCATCTGTGTTAACAGCAGTGTTGTTGCCATCTGTATGTAGGATACCTGATAAGTCCTCAGTAATCTCCTACTGTGTTTTATTCTTTGTTCACTCTGTCATTTCTATTCATGAGAAATTCTGGAAAAGGATATTTGCTTGTAAGGTGATTTTATAGTTAATTGCTAGTTAAATAAAATTCAATTATGATGCTCATCTGTGTCATTTATGATGTTTCATCATTGTTTAGAAAATCATAATCAAGAAGATCTAGGGGTTTTTTGTTGATGTCCATTTCAAGGCCATCAAATTCACAATTAATTTTTGTAAAATTAGATTGTTTTTAGGCAGTGACTTAATATAGTGCTACCTGGTTAGCCTTGTTCAGAAATTCTAGCGATTAAATATATCAAAATTTGTGCGTGCTTCAAAAGTAGGTCTGGTAAAATATTTTTTTTAGAAAACTTTGAGTGTCCTTTTCAAAGGTGGCAAAGATATAATTCTTGACTTTGTTGCTTCCCTACTTGGTAAAGCTCGTACCAGAGTATTGTAGTTCTATAAAAGTATTTCAGAGCATAACAAAACCTTCTAGACTTTAATAACTATACATGACTGATCTGTCCTCTCTGGCAAGGTTAACTGTTTCTCCCAAGGAGTTAAGTGGCATATAAACTATTGTTCACACCATTTGTGCTAACAGCCTAGCATGACCTCAAATACTGTAGTGGTCATACAAGGTATCCTGTACAATACATTTATCAACAAAGGTAAAAGGACCACAGGGGCAGTGCTGACTTTAAGTGTATTAGGGATCTATAAGGATAAATGCCTAACCTCACTTCACAGCAAAAAGTAATTACAGAACCATTGTTTCTATAGTGTTAATATTTTTTCATGGTTCTTTAGAAATATAAGCTATTTAGTTCTTAGGTTGACATCTGTACTGCATTATATTTTACACAATGCATCAAGACTAAAGGGTAGAGCAATCATATAACTGAGATCATTGTACTTTTACAAGAAATCATCAACAGAAATAAAGCATGGAAAAGAGAACAGATTGAATTCAGTAGTTATTTTTTAATAGATTTAAATGATCTAATTAACAATAGCCTGAACAGCAAAATTTTAGGTTTTTATTTTAAAATTGCGTGCCCCATTTACAGTGTGTATAATCTTGCATACTTATTCACACTTAATTTTTTTTTCCATCCATTGGCTCTTGGATGCAACAGACTCCCAGTCCTTGGACTCCCACCCACATCATAAGTGAGTGCCCTACCTGAAAATGAGGTAAAATCCACTGAAGTAAAGAATCTTGTACTTTTTAAGATAATTGAATTAAGGAGAGGAAGAAACAAATTTATCAAAATTCTCCATTTGGAAATAACTCTGGAAGCTTGCCTAGGGGAAAGTCCTCATATAGGAATTTATGATTTGCAGGATATTTGAAAGCAGCAATTATTCTTATAGCCTTGAATAATGAATAATTATTATAACAATCACTGTCACCTGGCAGAGATATTTACAAAGGTAATAGTCCCATGCTCCTTACTTCACGAAAATGTCCACAAAGAAGATTAAAAAATTGTAATAAAAATTTTAAAAGAAAGCTAGCTAATAGGAGCTGGAGTCAAATTATTCTCTTTCAAGTTTGTGGGAAATCAAAGCAAATATTAGTACATGAACCTGTTGGACCAAGTCCTAAGGACGGCCACAAAGATGCTCAGGGGGCTGGAGCCCCTCTCTTATGAAGACGGGCTGAGAGAATTGGGATTGTTCAGACTGAAGAAGAAAAGACTCCCTGGACACCTTGGAGCAGTCTTCCAGCACCTAAAAGGGTCCTCCAAGAGAGCTGGAGAGGGACTTTTTACAAGGGCATGCAATGACAGGACAAGAGGGAAAGCTTTAAAGGGTAGATTAGATTTTGGGAAGAAGTTGCTTACTGTGAGGGTGGTGAGGCTTTGGGACAAGGTGCCCAGGGAGGCTGTGGCTGCCCCATCCTGGCAGTGTTCAAGGCCAGGTTGGATGGGGTTCTGAGCAGTCTGGTCTAGTGGCAGGGGGGCCCGTCCTTGCGGCNAGTGGCAGGTGCCCCTGTCTTTGGCAGGGGGGTTGGAACTAGCTGATCTTTAAGATCCCATCCAACCCAAACTATTTCTATGAATAATATTTGTTCTATTAATAATGGCTAGAAAAATAGTCAAGGTTTTCTGTGATCCAGTTTCCAGGAGGGGTTAATATTTCATGTTTCAGAGGGAGGTTCGAGAAGCTCCTAACAGATAGTGTTAGGATGAATGAACATGAATCCCCAAAGGGAATTTTCTGTCTCAACAGCATTTTGTTTTTGCACTGAAAGTCATACATGGAATTTTCTGCTCTTTGCAATGTTTTATCCATTGCAATGCTACTGTTGTGTTTTTTGCAATTCACCTAAGTAATCCAATCCCGCATATATCTAAAAATATCTCAGGTTTTCTATGGATCATTTTTTGAAAACTGAAATTTTATTTATTGCTTTAATTATATCATTTGTTAATTTCACAAAGCTCCCCTCTTCCTGCTATTATATCACAGATAAATAGACATTCTGATAGTTTCTTGCTTACATACAGACATATATATATATCCCAGGTACCCATTTCCTTCTTAACTGTGTAAGACAGACCTTTTCTCTCTCTTTGCACACAGAATCTCCTCTGTCTTCTCCCAGGACTTGGCATCACGTGTCGACTGTCCCCTCCTAGGAATGGATACACTGGGAGAATATCAACTCCCCCTCAAAAAAATAAAAAAAAATACTGCTACGTATTTTGGGTTGTTTTTTCATGCCAATAAGAACATTTTGCTTTTTATCACATGTATATCATAGCATTGACATTTGCCCTCAGCGTGAGGTGTCCTTTTGCTGCACTTATGACTATATCAAACATTTCGAATTATTGCCAGTTTCTCCCACTTAAGTAGGAACCTTTTATATGTTTCCTATCTAACTGACATAATGGCAGTATGACGGCCAGATTTTTAGCCAGGCCTCCCGTTTTTGAGTCCACCACCATGGAGGCATAACATAGCTTTTTAGGACATTGAACGTCTGGAGTGCAACAGTCTTTGTTTGCTCTGTTCCTCATGCCAGTATGGCTGTGTGCCTTTATGAGAAGGACATGAATATAAACTGTCAGAAGGAGAGAGACCCACACTGGGTTTCTGCTATTTTCTCATAGTCAACCTGGCATTTCTTTCTTTCTTTTTTTTTTTTTTTTCCAATTGCTCCTTCCCTTTAAGGGAAAAAGAAAAATTTGAAATATGTTCTGCATTACACAGTGAAAACAATCTTATTCAGTATTACAATATATGTACTTTGAAGCAGATGGCTGCTTACAAGAAGAACCCTCTCATCACATGAATTTACTCATCTATATGAAATAGTTTTTTGACAAGTGGCCCACAGAACTCAGACAGCAACATGCAAGGAAAAAGTAAAGTCATAGTGTACAATGAAGGTTGATATTATCCAACATCCCTCTTAATTTGGAAGAAAACAGACTATAAAAATTCTCATATGTGGTTGATCAAAGGCCACCTACATGATTAATTATCAAAAGACATTGCTATGATGATGAATATATTAAAAAACTAAAGAGAAAATCTTTATGAATTAAAATGTAGTCTTTGTTTCGGGACGACATTATTTGACTTTTTTTCTAAGCATAGCACAAGCTATTCCCTATTCTTCTATGAATTCAAAAGCAGTTGAAATTGGACCCTACATTCAGAGTCATTATACGATCATCACTTCAACTGCTCACATAAGGTCCTGCCTTTCTTTTGCCTGTCCTAACATTTGAGCTACACCTTGCTGACATGCAGAAGGTTTGATTGGTACATGTATGCTAAATTCTAGAATATATTTGGTCATCATTACAGTTAGTTCCTTAGAATTTCTCCTATTCATCCCCTGTCTTGGCCTTTGGTTGCCTTTTGTGCTAATTTTGCTGTTGGCTGCTGTAGAGTCAGACAGCTTATGTCCTGTTTTTTCTTCGTAGATGCCATTGATGGCATCTATATGGAGAGGAGTAATTAAAAAGCCAGGTACCAAACTTTCTGAACTTTCCCAATATGCCTCTGGAACCCTAATACCCATCTGCTGAAGAAAATCGACAGCATTCATGAAATAGGTGAGGAAATTATTTTAAGAATTTTTCTTTTCATGCACCAAACAACATAAATATCTCCAAAAGATTCTTTAGAAACATATTACGCAATACTGTTTTTATCCTTTATTGTCTTCATAACTTTTCTTCGTGTACACATTCTTGTTATTGACAGAAATTCTAAAGCCCTCTATAAAAAAAGAAATTAAACAGTGAATCAATAAAAATTAGCTATTTACTGTAGATTATTACTTTATCATTCTCATAATTACAATAATGGTTGCTGATGGAAATTCTATTTATGTGAATCATTTTATACTTGTTATTTATTATTATTAATGTTACCATTATTATCTTCTTACCCTTCAGTTCACAAGATGTATCTTCTCAGTGAATTTTAATTTCAATATCTTGCTATTATACTGTACATAATCCTATCAAAGACTGTCCTTCATGCAACATTTTCAGTGATATATTATCACAGAGACCATTAATGAATGAGCTTCATATCTTACTAATACTGTTTTAGATACTATTTTTATTAATTTTCTAAGCTGTAATTCTTCATACAGTACCTATGTCTGTCTTCCATTAAAGTTGTGTTTTTGATTTTAACATGAGGGTTTCAAAGGGAGGCATTAACTTTGTCTTTAAAAATACATTCCATTTCATAGATTCTAAATGATGATATTATAATGTCTGTGCTTTTTTCTTTCAGATGTTTTTATAAATTTATTTTCATATTTTCCCCTAGGTTTTTTTTTCCATCAGATTCCTGTTAATAATAAAATAATTTTTTTACAAATGATGTTTCTTAGAGCATGCCATATGGATGGAAAAAATATAAATAAAGAAATTTCAGTTTTTCTCCTGAGTTGTGAACTATTATAAGGAAAGAAAGATAAATATTTATCAGTTTTTAAGCATATGTTACATGTGATGAAAATAACACTACATACTGCAAGTTTCTATTAACAAATATTTCAAATAAATGCCAAATTTATTTATAAGGGGCTGCTATTATGATCAACTTGCTCATTTTGCTGTTTTTTTTCTTTATTCTTATGGTTTGATGTTCAGATTACTGGAAGAAATGCCATTACACATCAGTATATGATATTCACCTTTTCAAATATTTTAAATATGATGACTTCAGTTCACTGCACTGTCGAAGATGAAAAACAGCATTGGTTTAGAATATCAATTTAAGGGCAAAACATCCTCATTGGCATTTTGAGACCTGATTTCACTCATCTCATACTGTTGTTTAATCTATTTTGCATATATTAAAGCATTGTGATGGTATAGGATAGGTGGCCAATATTAGAAGTTCTTTAAAGCCGCAGGATGGATAGAAAATGTAAATAAGTCTTATAGACTTTCTGAAGATTATTAATTATACATGTACTCTGCAGTTTAGATTAATAGTTGAGGAAGGACACACCATTATAGTAAAATAAACCTATGATATATTTAGCAAACAGGGTGCCATCATGCATAAACAAAACATAGTCCTATGACTATTTTGTAAATATATACATCATTAATCTTTGTACAGAACATACTATATTTGCCAAATTTTTAAGTGAATCACACTGCTTCCATAAAATTCAAAATCTATGAAGAAAAAATAACTTGCTTGCGTGGCATACTGCAGACAATCGTATAAAACTTCATTTGAATAGCAATGTGTAAATGTGAAAAATCTAGAAATACACATTAAAAAATTGTGTACCACTTATTTTAGCAAAGCTTTTTTCCTGCTAAAAGTATATGAATACATATGAACATGAACAATCTCATAGTTATGTGAGATTCATTTTTTTTTTAACATTTGACTTTTTCCAAGCCTCTCAGGTTTAAATGTTTCTATTGATTTTTATGTCTGGATTTATTGTGCACATATAAGCATCAGAGTAGAGCAGCTTGTCTGATATCTTAGGCAAAGCAATGTGATGTACAAAAGCCAGAGGATTTTACTTTATCTAACATATAAAAGGGAAGGTATACACTGATGGACCAGTTTATCATGGTGTTTAAGCACATGCCTAAATGTAGGCATGAACAGCAATGTGCTTAAAGCACATCAGGTGCTTGAGTCCTGGATGAACCAAGGCTTTAATTTGGTTTATATTATTTTGGAATCCATTTTTTAAGTACTTAGTTTTCAGTATTTACCATTTGGGTAGGCATTTCTAATGGATTTCTCCTCTTCACAGCATACATAGCTCTACTCTTTGTGCCTAAGTATGACTAATTTAGCTGGGGCTTGTAATGCTGATAAGATACAGGCATTGCATCTTCATTAAGATAGTGACTTGGCAAAGCATTGAAATCTGTGTTTTATTTCAGGAAACTGCAGAAAATCAACTGTATAGAAGTTAACAGGGTTAACATTCTTAAAGTTAAGCACACGCTTACATGTTTTGCTGGAGTAGGGCCAAGGGTACCAGTTCAGCAAAACATTTAAGTGCATGCTCACATCCCTTTGATGTTAATGGGATTTAAGCTTGAAGATTTACATATATGCTACAGGATTCGCTGAACAGAGATACAGGGATGATTTGAAGCCTCAGTCTGAAACCTTGAACGTGGAGCCATCTCCTAGTGATTTCCAGCAGATGTGGGGGAAATCCCTAGAGATGTTTGAAAACTTAACATTTTATTAATCTGTTTTCATGTGCAAATATGCACTATCAGTCCAGATCCAATACACTTTCCCTTTGTTTCCTGCCTGGAGTTCAGGTTGCTATTCTTATTGTCTGTTTTTCCTCTCTGGTCGCTGGGGCTTCATCCTGTCCTAAAACTGTTGTCAGAATGAGTGGAATTGATCTCCCTTTGGAGGTACATACTTCCCTTGATGGACTGCAAAGAGACCCTAAATTAGATACATGCATGTTAGACAGCTAAATTCAGCTGATGTGAATTGTACCCTCAGTAACTAACCTTATCTCTGGAATCCAACATAAGCGTTATACCTTCTTTATTTTTTTTTCTTCAGGATACCATTAAAATTACATTTGAGACTCCACAAGGAGCTTCATAAGAAACGTTACAGAGATTATCATCTACTCTGAATATACAGTGCTCATACACTCTGAATATACAGTAGTTACAGTATCTGAAACATGTTTCTGTTGTGATCCCACAGGAACAATTATCCTGGACAATATTTACTAAATATGTCATTTTTCAGCAAAGACATGTTCCTTCTTTTTTTTTCTTTTTTTTCTTTTCTTCTTTTTTCTTTTTTTTAAATCTAGGAGCGTTGGTCTGAGAAAAACAGCAGCTTTCTTTTTAGTGCTTATGAAGTAAAATTATATCTGTCAGGGATGAAAATACCATAATTATGTCTTCTTATTATTTATTCATTACTTTATGGATCTAAAGCCTTCCAAGGAATGTCACGAATCCACAAAAATTTTTTGAATGCAGCATTTAGCAACTTGATTTCTGGTGTAGTTGACAGATTCAGATAAACATGTTCAGTTAGTGTATATGTAGGTGGTATTTGTTCCCCCTTTCACGGGTGACAGTGAGCTTTTCTGAGAGTGAGAAACAGATTTAAATTGCAACACCAGCTGCACAGTCACTATAAATTGGGTGAAGTTTTGCAGCTTCAGCAGTGGGTCCTACAGTATTCTTCAATATGAATATTCAGAATGGCTGTGTATTTAGGAATTGAACTTGGTGATTCTAATGGATCCTTCCAACTAGAGATATTCTATGATTAGTATTAGATTTGGTATTTCTTTTGGCAATATATTACTGCATCTAACCTCAAGGTGCTCCCAAGATCATCCCAAACATTCAGATCTCCCTTAATCTGCATTAGTTTTACTTTTTCCCTCCTGTTTTTTAACCATTATTTATTGAACAAAAATTGTTTAGTAGCGAGAATTAATGAAGGCTGATGTTTGAACATTAAACCACTGCTGACATCCTTCCTGTCACCTCTTTAATTCAAACTGTAGGAATTTTTCTTGTTCTGATTATATGTTTTGCAATTTTCATAGCAGACTTCCTTTACTGTTAAACTCTGTCTTCCATGAGGAAAACAGAGAAAGTAACAAGTTCCTTCCAGTTATACCAAGCTAAAAAGAAGGGTTGGTGTCTCATAGGTGTTTTAGCCAATAAGTTTTGTTATTTTAGGAGATAGTCTGCTTTCAATATAATTTACAATCTAGAGATAGAGCTTGCTGAGCCTGATCAATTTATTGAAAATGTTGCACCCCTTAGGAAAGACACACACGAGCACATGCATGGTATAGTGATAGAGTAGCTGAGGGAACATCTCAGCTTGTATTCGAACCCTGGCCTCAGCATGTGACAAGGGGAAGGATCCAGCTGTTATTAAAATCAAGATCACAGGATAACTTGGCCCCATGAAATGGTGATAACGATATAGAGCAGAGAGTCCTCAGGCTCAAGGGCTCTGCAACTTCTGTTTTGTTGCTTGCTCCTGAACACCAAAGGACCGACCAAATATCCCTTTACAGCTTGATTCAGCTCCTATTAAAGGCAACATAACCCCTGTTGCCCTAAGCAGGACTGGGTCTTTATAACCAGAACCTTTTATGTGTCTGAGAGAACGGTGTCCTCTGTGTCAGTTCTGTTCAATGCGTTTCGTAACTTCATCTCTTTGCCTTCACGTTTGGTGCTGCGTGAAATTCAATTGTGCCAGGTGTTTCAGCGGTGCTTTACTGATGTGGTCTTCCCCTTGAAATTAATGTCTTTATAATCACACACATTTAGAGATTAAAGAGGCATTTGATGAAGTACAATGGACTAAGTTCACTTCTGGCTTTAATGTCGTATTCTTACCTTAAGTACAAATATTTTATGTTGTCTTTCCTTATGTCAGTGATTTTTAATATCTCCATAAAATGACTTGTTCTATGAGTTGCAAACTCATATTTGTTTTCAGTTAACTCTACTTGTATATCCCTCAGGAGCAGAATTACAGTCATGGAAGCTGATGCAGTGAATTTGGTGGTTTATAAGTAGGAAATACTTAGATTTTGGGGCATGTGCAGCCTTTCATGTACAAAGTTCTCATTTTAATATACCTCAGGCTACTGGCTTTACGATTTACAGTTAATTAGGATTCTGATTTGAGTTGGAAATTCCAATACCTATATGCTTTTATACATGCATTTCATATCATGCTGGCTGAAGCAAATAACTGTGACTGTAGTCAATAAATGAATGTATACCACAGGGAGCAGCCCTTCCCCCGCCCTCCTCTGATAACCTGTAAGAAAATCCTACTGTGTTCCCAGTTCACAGCAATATCATCCTGACATCACTTCATGATAGCTAGATTTCCTTGCACATCAGTTAACAAAATCCCGATACCATATTCTTGCTCTTTGCAAAGTCTCAGAATCCCTAATGTATCCCATATTTGCTCTCACTGCATTTCATGCTCAAAAATTGAACTCTTTAGATAACTGAGTACTAATCTGCACATGGTATATGAGACTTTTATTAGCATCAGTCCTCACTGCATAAATGTGTGGAAGGATAAGTAAGATAACTTCCAAAATACTAATACTGGAAAGAAACTAAGAAGCCATAAAATTCAGGAATTTAGAGTTAGAACTAATCAGTGAGTTTTTATATTTATTGAGATTTAAAATAATGCTTGTACATATGAAAAAAATGTGTAATTTCATGTGATTTCACTAGAGTTTTTAAAGTTCTGCTCTTTTAAATAGCTTTTTATTTTCTCTATATTGAACTTCACTTGAACACCCCAAAAAACTTTCATAGACCCTCTTCTTTCTTAGTTTTGTCATTTTTATTTGTGAAGGAGTCAATATAATGTCAGTGTGTAACTTATGTGGCAAAAAAAATCCCAATTACCTTCAAACATTAATCTCAGAACTTCTCAGTTGAGTACCTAATCTTAATTTTTAAAGCTAGTTCTTAGGATGCCTGGCACTTAGACTGAGCTGGGACCACACAGTTTGGACTTGGTACAGCAGGACACAGCTAAGATGTAACACCAGGACACATGCCAGAGAGCTCCCTATGTTTCTCATATGGCTGCAGAAGGAGTAGAAAAGGCAGAAAAAGCAACATCTGCTTGTGGAAGAGACTACTCGATGTGAGCATTTGTCATCTCTCAAATCCTATTCCTCATGAAGGTGACAGCCAGAGAGGCTTCACAGTTGAGCAAAGAAGACAACAGAGCTGTAGTTCCTTTTGTAGTACAACCATCCTGCTGCCAAGAGTAACTGCATACTTGCTTATTCCTAGAACCAGGCCTTGAAAAAATCCTCGAGGAAAGTCAGAATTTACAATGACAGAGAATTTACATTGGAAGGGGATTGTATTTTGCACAATATACAGTAAACATATGCTCTTTTTTTATCATAACAAAACATTCTTACTAAAGTTCTCCATTGATGGTAGCAGTATAATTCTACATAAGAGGTGACGAAACATCTGTACATCTACAAAGGAGGTGTTGCCGTAGAGGCAGGACAAAACGTACTTTGCAAAAGAAAAATGGAAGATGAAAAGGTTCAATGGGAATGCTGAAATTTAAAAAAACCAGCAAGGATATCTAAGAGCTTGCGTCATTTTCAGCAGTGAGAATACAGATAAATGCAACTAATATGGAAACTTTATGGTGACATGCCTTACTACAGAATAAGATGTCCACTTTGGAATATAAGGTAACAGAAAATCAGTGTAATTCTATCCAGTTTATAGCAATTTATGGCTGTTGATAATTGTTAAGTATCAGGATGACGACAATGTGTAAATGTCCCTGCCAAGATTAGGCTCCTACTGCTCTACACTCCATATAAACCCTTATGAAGCACCCATCTATGCCCTACAAAAATACCTGCTCAAACTGTAAACTTTTAAAATGGAATTACTCTAATGAATAAAATACTTGTGGGTATATGTTTCTGCAGAATTACAGACTTGATATAAAAGATAGAAAAAATACAGAAAGACTAGCAAGAGAACTCATGGGGATTGCCCAATGTGTCCTGTCACATATGTAACAGATCTGGCAATCAAATTTAATACAGAATCCTTTCTTGTGTCCCCATTAGCAAATCATGTCACAGTATGTCTACAGAGTCCAGAAAAAGAGAGACACACTAAAGCTATAAACAGCTGAATCAGAGCTAGGTGTTGTCCTATCCAAATGCAATTTTTATATATTGGTAAATTAATACCTTTACAGAAGCCAAGAGAC
The DNA here is from genome assembly GCA_013397845.1 of Melanocharis versteri. Classification (NCBI taxonomy): domain Eukaryota; kingdom Metazoa; phylum Chordata; class Aves; order Passeriformes; family Melanocharitidae; genus Melanocharis; species Melanocharis versteri. The sequence goes on from VZTG01006517.1 coordinate 40,908, forward strand.
TCGTATCTGCTGCTTTCAAATCAGAGTGGCTAGAAGTGTGTTGAGACAAGTGTGAAAGACAGAAGCAAAAGGAAACAAAACATATGAGCAATCATAAGTTCTTTTTGAAAGCCAATTTAGTTTGAATAAAAGGTACTTTTGAAATAATCTGCTCTTTAATGGTAGAGAAAAACTACAATAAATCCCAAAGTAACAATGGTTAAAGCCAAAGCTTGAGGTTAGAAAAGAAAGGGAGTGCAGCTACTGTTTAAAGCACAAATTGGCGGTCCATGATTTTATCCCCGTCTTTGCCACAGGCCTATTGTGTGTTGGCAAGCCTATAATTTACTCCATATGAGGTAAGTATTATTCTATACATTAAAAAAAATAAAATTGAGGCATATAGAAGTTAAACACATTTCAAAAAGCTATTTCCAAGTCAGACTGCCACCATTTTTGACTGTACATCTTGAACTACCTGTTGTTCAGTATTGAGAATTTGGTGTTCCAGGGGTGCCTTTTGAAGATTAACCCTTAACTTTAATATGTCTCCATTTACTCAAGAACTAACTTGCAAAAGATGCTGCAAGTCTACTACCAAGGTCTAGATTCTGGATCACTTTCTTTGTGTAGTCTTTCCATTCTCCAAACAGGTTTAAAAGAAAAGACTTGCTGGGAAAAAATGTGGAAACCAAACAAAAGCCTCTGGGGTTTTTTTAGCTTAACAAACAAATAATTGCATGCAAAATGTTCTGCCTGGCATCCCACCCAACAAGTCATTAATACAGGATGTACCATGAGCCAGATAGCTGTTGCAATGCCCTATGTGCTCTCACTGGAAGAGGCAGTGGCAATCTCAATGTTTAAAACCCTCTTTCTTTTAGTTCACATGTGTGCAACACTCAGGATAGGTTTCGCAGCAGTGTGTAAAACAGGTCAGATGAAATGTACTCTAAAAGTGCCCATTCCTCTCCACTAGCTATAAATAAATCCTGAGAGCTCTTATTCAGATAAGGACATCAGCCCTTTTTAACTTCAAAATTAAGTCAAGGAAACTCCATCACAAAGGACAGGGTCACTTACAGCTTCAGAGGACAGCAAGTCCTTATATTACTACTAAGAATATCTATAAAATTCACTCAAATTTGTTCTTTTTTTTTTTTATTGCAGCATATGCAACAAGTCTGGAGCACTAGAGCCATAGACTGAGTGTGAAAGAGCTACTGGCACTTGTGAGGGGTTACTGGGGGTCCCAGGGATGGCCAGCAGCCCTTGCAGGCCCTGGTCATGCTGGGTGTTGCACCGCAGAGACACTCAGAAGAAACTTGGTCAGCTTTGATAGGCGTGTATTTCAGCAGCAACCAGGAACAAAACTGCTGGAGTGGCTGGCGTCACCAGGACGTTACTTCTGCAGCTCACAGGACAATTTTTGGCATGTTAACGTACTACACATTATTGATTCACATTTAGTACCACAGCAACACAAAATTTACTTGCATACGGGAGAAGATGCATAGATCTTCTCCACTGCAATAGACTATCCATCACCTGGAGCTTTTCTTGTACCAAAGGATTTGAAGGACCTTGAGTTATGCTCACCTGGAGTCGGTTGCAGATCACTCTTTAATCAGCATGAAAGAACAAGCACATTGGAGCCCCTTGGTTCTTTCCCAGAGGATTGATGGAGACATATATGCAAGGCAGTGTAAGCAAATACGGTGGGTGGTGGTGTGGAGCAGACATCTGTCACTGCTGGGAAGATGGGCAAAGTACACAGCTCAGGATGTGGGTGCTTCAAACTGACACTGCTAACCCAGCAAGGGAAAGTGGCTGCAGCCCTAAATCTAACACACTGCTGTCTCACAACTCCAGGTCTAGTAATTCCTTCAACCATTGTATGAAACTGAGAAATCCCTAAGATTTCCTGCCCTTGCGGCTCCTTCCAAAATTCAGAGAATCATGGAATGTTTGGAGTTGAAAGGGGCCTCTGGAGATCAGGTAGTCAAACCCCCCAGCTAAAGCAAGTTACACAGGATCACATTCAGATGTGCTTTGAATATCTCCGGAGAAGGAAACTTCACAGCCACTCTGAGCAGCCTCTTCCACTCCTGTCTCCTTCAAATGAAAGAAGTTTTTCCTCACATTCAGATGGAACTTCCTGTGCTTCAGTTTGTGACTATTGCCACTTGTCCTGTTGCTGGGCACCACTAAAAAGAGACTGGCACATTCTCTTGACACCCACCTTGCAGATACTTGTGTGCACTGATGAGATCTGCTCTCCATGAAGAGGCCCAACTCCCTCAGCCTTTCCCCATAAGAGAGATGTTCCTGCCCCCTAATCATCTTCATAGATGATTCATGTTTTCGGTAAAGAGGAAAGTTCTGTTCTCCAGCTTAAATGTGTTCTTGACCAATTTATACCTACTTGTTTCAGTCATACTGATTAAATAAAGTTGCCTAGGTACATAGTAGCATGCAGAGATATACATTAGCCATTGGCCATGGTGTTTAAACTCAGTTCTCAACTATTAACTGACTGAATTCCAATAAGCCTAATTTCGTGCTGATTTATGCTATACAGAGTATCCTTGTTAACAAGAGGAAAGAATTTTGGCCAAGACATGCATCAGGAAGATCATACTCTCTGGATTTGGTTAGCTTTCTGAAACAGCAAGTTGCTCTCCCATTTTTTTGCTTTTCTGAAAAGATTTCAGTTGTCCCTACTGACAGACTTTAAATGGTCAACACACCTATTAATATTGTCCCAAATGCAAATGATTGTAATTATTTTGATATCATCACCACTTAGGCTAGATTTATTCTAGAAGTACAGGATATGTGGGGCAGAAACCTCATTGTCTATAGGAATTCTTTGGAATATATTTGATAATATTTTTTTTTTTCCCACAATGGCATAAAGAATGTGGAGGAAGGATACCAGTATAGGTAGATATGTTCCTCCACAGCAAACATCATTTTGTCCATTCTAATTGCTTAGAAAGCTGAACTGTACTACTGTTTCCTGCAACTACAAGGAAACATAAGATATATTAGTTGCTTTCATGAATTGGAAACAAACAGATACTGTACTTTTTTTTTTTTTCACTCATTATCAGTTCCATAACTAACTAACTAACAGGCCTTTGAAGGCCTGCATGAAGGTGTTCAGCTACATAGGAGGAAGGAGAAACAATAAGAGATATACCTGATTAATTTCTGCTGGAAGTAAGGTCAGAATTGGGTACAGATATATGTGTTGTCTGTAATTCAGGAATTATCTGGAGATGGCTAATTATATAAAATGCATTGTTTCAATATATGAGAGCTTATTTGAAAACCATTACAATCAATAGAAAGGCTTGGCTTTTGTTCAAGCTTTTAAACTGGAGAAAAGTCTGTGATATATGACCCCCAGTCATATTATCACAAAGTTATTTAACTGATAATGGCCTTTTCCATTAAACAATTTCTTTGAAGAAACAATAGCTTGTTTTATTGTGATCTTTTCTCCCTGTATATAATTTTTGTTAACAAGTGTTTCTTTTATACTAAGGTCTGGATGGAAAACTGCTTTTCATAAACTGCTATCCCTTATGCATTTAAAAACCCATTGAGTAGATGATGCTTATATTCTTTGATCAAGGAATTGAGCTCATCTCTTTTAACCAATTAATTTAAAGTCGTATCCTCAGCAGTAGCTGCTCACGTCATGTTTTTAAATGGGCCAGAATATTACCAATAACTCGTCACAGAAATATGAGACTGCCTAGGAAAGCACAGTTGACATCGAGCAAGAGCCTAAGCATCTACCACTAAAACGTGAGTGTGGTTAACAGATATTAAAGCAACTAAATGAAAAGCCTCATGTTAAAGTTTAGGTCTTCTTTAAGTTACCATTGCAGTCATGTTTACATCTTGATAGAAGGGAAGTATAATTGGAGAGCAATTCTCAAATCCTAAAAGGGTAAAAAAGGGCCGGTTTGTTTATCATGAAAGACTGCTATTCCAACTACTAATCTTTCTGTCCTAGGAAGTGTCTTATTCTCTTTTCTGTGTTGGAAAGCTGCCTAACAAATGTATTTTCCAAGACAATGAAGGAAGCAGACCTCTATTCTTTCTTATCAATTTAATCTCTTTCATTCAGCTGACAATAATGTCCTCTTGTAGGCTGGGTCTCTTTCCACATGAATTACTAAGTGACAAGTTACTTTTGCTTTTTCCTTTGGTTCTTTTTCCCATACCAGAATCTTAAAATGTAATAAAAAGGATTATTGGTACACACGTTATTTTTAACCATAAAAATATCTAAAAGAGACAAAGTATTCAGGGCTCTACTACTGTAAAACTTGCATACACCGTTATTGCAATCATAATTATTCTTGGCATTTTGTCATTCAATATTTTCATACTCTTTTATAATTAAAAAAAATTACTCAAAGAAAACTACAGAGAAATCTGGTATCTGTAGGTTTCTCTGTAACAAATTCATGTCTGAGCCCTGATCAAGTCAGGAAGAATTTAAGATTTTGTCACTGAGATGAATTATTAAAAATCATATATTGTCTTCTGCCTCAGTTTCCCCTTTTGTTAGGTACTCATGGTTTTGTAAAACTGATTTTTTAAAGCACAATCTTGATGCAGGAAAATGTTGTCAATTTTAAAATACTGTCCAGATAAGTCATCTTAGTAACAAAAAAAAAAATTACTGTCTAAGTACTGAAAATAAAACATGGCTAAGAACGTTTCATTATACCTATTTAAAAACCTTATTCTTTTCATCACTAGGAAATGTGAGAAAGAGAAAATGGAAAGTAGCCCTTTACAAGCAACAAACATCTTTAGTATTAAAGATATAAAATTAAAATTCTGTGACATAGAAATAATTTAATGACCTTCATAAAGCAAAACATTCTTCCCCGTCTGCCCACCATCCATCCCCGAAAAAAATCCTGATTATGCAGAACTCAAAATCTCCTTTCTATGGCAATGGAAATATTTTTCTTTGATTTTTGAAGTTGATCCAGAAATTACCTGGAGTAAAAAAGGCATATCTCAATCTAACCAGGGATAGATAGACTTGGAAAGGACAGCAATTTTGACATTTTTTAGTTAGAAATAATTCCTTGGAAAAAAAGCCCCAAAACTTTAAGGCTTCCATAGTGCATGCAATGTCAGCTTCCTGAATTCATGGCTGTGTGCTCATATGGCATTTTGTCTGCTAGACAGTGTGATAATCCTGAAGAGGCACAAGTGCCAGGAAGAACACGTTGACACTGTCCACGCTCAGAAGCACCACTTTTCCTGTAGAGATGTTTACCTCTGTTATTGTCAGTCCTGCCTAGATGAGGAGGGAGCCCAGGCTGTATCCGTCTTGGGTAACATCAGGAAGCAAAGAGATGCTCCCTTTCCCTTCCCTGCTCTGAGGTAAAATGTTGCTTGAAGAATAGTCTATACTTTGGTGCATGATAGAAGAGCTTTGCTCTACACGTACTGGTTACATAAGGAAAAAGTTTTTATTAAGACAAGAATAAAGAAAAAGTGAAGTAGCGTAACATCATACTGAGTCTTACAGCAAATACATGAGGACAGGGCAAGTTATTGTTAGCTTCAGTCAGAGTCTTGGCTTTCCATTTCAATTAACTCTGTTAGAAAGCATAAAGTGTTCATATTTACATAAGTTAGTTTGCAGATTGTTGTCAGGAAAGATGAGTAAGGCTTTATGGAGGCTTCCTAAGCCATGATTCTGTTTTTATTTTGCATCAAAACTTTTCAACAATTTTGAGGGGGAAAGAAAAATGTTAAAGAAGAAAGATTAGTAATTTGCTCTTACTTGCCATTTGCTTGCATCAAAACTCTGGGGTATTGCCTGCCTTTTGATTCAGCTGTTCCCTTGGCATGGGAATACACTAAGACAAATAGGAAATATAATGAGAAACATGCTTCCTTATGGTATTTCCAATTGGAAATAACACAAGGAAAAAATGCTTTATCGTTTTATTCCTAAACAGAAATAATCTAAGAAAGCTTGTTCCTCACAACATTCCCTGACTGCTTAAATAGGTGACACACGTCAGGGGAACATTTTTCAGTAAGATTTACTGGGGTGGGAAGTGATTCAGCTGCCATGGTAGCTCACTGCTCCTCTGGAGGAGTGGGTGGTACACCTGAGAAACAACCTGAATTCACATTTGAGACAAACCATACAAAGTAAAGTAAACCTAATGACCCAAGGTCTCAGGGATCTACTTCAGAAAATTGTCATGGTGCCATCAGAGAGAGAGTATTAGAGACTAGAATTGAGGAGTCAAAGAGGCAGATTTCCTGCAGCTAGTGTGTCTAAAGCTATGAGTATTGTTGAAAATCAGCGATGATTCTCTTTTCACAGAAGCTTTATTCAGTGTATCTATTGATCTGCTTGGTATAAGAGAAAAGCAATAGGCTTGTTTCTTTTCCTTGAGAAAAGGAAATTTCTCAAATATATACATTCAAATTATGTACCAATATAAACCAGTGAGAAAAATCATCACATTTATAATGGGATTGAAGTTTGTGAAAATAGCCCAAGAGACACTCTAGTTTGGAAAGCAATCTGCTACATCCCATTGACTCTGACAAGGGGTTGTGTTCTTTTACTACTGATATTGGGGAACTGATTTAGAATACACATATTTGAAAATCCTGAAATATTGATTCACTTTATTTGTATCCATCTGCCTTTCTCTTGTCTCTGCTTCAACAGAGTCCAGATTAAAAGTAGCTTGCAGTAATTGTTTTGGGAGGTGTTTGCTCAAGTTCTGCTAGGCAAATCCAGTCAGTCTGTTTTCACTGTTATCCTGACGATAAAGGTTGGGTTGTTCCCATTTCCCACCCCACCTTCACTATCTCTCGCTTGCTCTGGAACATAGTGAAAATTAGGGAAATGCAGAGGAAGTTGCAGGATTCCGGTTTTTTTGACTTGCCCTGGTAGAGCTCAGGACATCTCCAAACCCACTCTAACTCCTTCCACTGCCACAGGGCAGAAGTTAGTGGAGTTAGGTTCTACCAGACCTCCAGTACAGTCCCCTGGTAAGACATCTTTTCTTATGTCACATGTTTTATCTTTGTATCTTTAGCAAAATAGGATAATATTGTTTTAGGTAAACAAGTGCATTATTTAACCTTCACAGTGCTGTGATCTAAACCTTTCCCAAACTCTTTTGTGCATCTTGATTACTACCATCCAACTTCAGAAATATTTGGTTGTCTTTTAACTCGCAAATTTCTAAAAGTCACATGAAGGGGTTTTTTTTATACAATATTTAAAAACACCGCCAAAATAAATAAATGAAAATAAAGATGAAATAATGGTGGTCCCAAAGCCCTCAGTGAAATCATCAAAATGTCATCTTTATGCATTGAAAACACATAGGAAGAATGTTTTATAATACAAGTACGTGACAAAATGCTTTGCATTTTTCTTCCTTATGGGTTTAACAAAATTTGCAGTAATGATTTTGAGCAAGAAATACAGAATAATAAGCTGTGAGAATTACCTCCATGATATTAAATGTGCTGTTGTTCATCAAGTTTTCTGACAAACAATACACATAATTTTAGAAAAAGAAAAGTTTGAAATTGTCTATTTAATTTCTTTCCTTTGTGTGAATGCACATATCAACTCCAAAAAATTGTAAGCTTCACTCCTTATGTTCACAAAACTGGTTTCCACAACATTGCATTGTCTACTCAAACAGAGCCAGGGAGGCAAAATGCTGCAGATGCTCTGCGTAGAAACTCAATGGTCAGCAGTGTCTGCTCTGCTATAGCTGATTTGTATCATCAGACAGCTCCAGAGAGGCTTTACAGTGTGAGTGGTTGGCCACTGAGAGATTTTGTTATGGAATCTCTTTGCTGGAATAAGTTTGCCTTACTGGTACTGCATCACACTGTATTTCATCACCACACAGGAGTAAAAAACCAAGAAGAGGGCACTTAAAGGTTGCTTTAGAGCAGAGGGCTTTGCAATGCAGAAAGAAGAGTGAAATAAATGAAACTGGTATCTGCCCTGCCCAGTGCTTGTCAATGTAAGTTCTCTGGGGGTGCACATCAGTTACATGTTGAGGGTCATCCCTGTTGAACCTTCTGCACCTGGCAAGATGCCCCCTAGTCAGAAGTGCCAGAAGCCCCATTCAGACACAGCAGAAAAGAAAGGCTGTGTGATTTTTTTGTCTTATATTGCTAATAGGGTCCTGCCTTTCAAACATCTCTGATACACTTTGTTAACAAAATTTCCAGAAGAGAAATTCTAGAGAAACAGTTTGCACAGATAAAGCTCAATCTCTAGATCCTGTGTTTGCAAGCTGAGCAAATCAAAAGTTTTCTAAAGAATAGCTCTCTTGTAATATGCGCTGCAAGTATCAACCAGGCTCTTTAAACAGTCTCAGCAGCCCCACCAGCAGGATGCCCAACCCTACCGACTGATCTTCCAGAGCAAACAGATGTTTTAAAATACTCAGATTTATTGCGCTTTGAAAAGCTTATTAGAAGAAGCAAACTAAAGGTTAAATTTTTACAATCCAGTATGCAATCATATACAAGTGCATTAGAATAAACTTGTCCCCTTCCACACCCAATTTCATTATTGGAATGGAAATTATGGTGTTAGCACTTAGTAGAGAGAGTTGCATCTGCATGCAATGAGAGGAAGAGATCACATAATGGTTTGTAAGGCATATCAGATTTATTCTGTGAGGTAGATAAAGGTCTTTTAAAGGTCTTACTCCACTTGTGGAATGAATTTCTTATCATGTATAAATTCTGTGTAAAACATTTCTTTTTCCAGGATGTGGTTTGTTTTCTGAGAGGGAAGAGAGAAGCTAAATATTTCCAATCCTGTATAATAGAAAATCCTCTGATTTCAAAAAGATCACACCCTGACTGATTAGTTAATACTGGAAACATAAAAAGGTACACTGTTCTGAAAGATCATCTCATTCCAGCAAAACTTTTCTAACGAGAAACTGAGTGAACAATTTTGCAGTATAAGAATAACCAAAGAATAATGGCAATTTTTAGAGGAAAGTAAGTGTAATTTGGGGAATCAAGTTTACAGTAAATTTTAAAATGTTATAAATTATATCAAAAAAACAGAAACAAGCCTCAGAAGCTGTTTTGAGTTGGTTCGTAACAATATTTTCTTTGCTAAAAAAAATAAATATTCTGGATTAGATTTCATATAAGAAGCTTACAGAAAACAGCAAAAGACACACCTAATTTTTTCCAAGAAAAAGTGAAACAGATAATCTGATAAAACAGTATCAAATTTTTTCCAAGGAGAGCTTAGGACATGAAAGTGATTTAGCGATGCCAGTCCAAACATCCATGAACTCATGAAGAGGGTTTCCATCAACTTCAGCAGGCTTCCGGAAGGGCTCAAAATGATTAATGGAACTGCTGACAGAGGAAGAGATTTAACTGGCAGTCTTGCTGCTCTATGCCATCACCCCTCTTCCCAGAGTGAAATGCATCCCCTCACTTTGGGAAGTTCTCCCATGTTTGGCTCCCTCTATATCTGACCACAAGGACAGGGGATCTGCAGGGAGCTGAAGAAGCCATTCTCAAGCGGTGGGAATGAGGGAGCATCCCCACCATTCTGAGGGAGGTTCTGGGCATACCAGAAGCAAATGCTATAAGGCAATTAGTTAATTGTGCCATCAAATGGAGACTGATTTCTACAGCTTCAGATTGACCATTTTTATGTAATTAAGTGAGCCAGTTGCACTTTTCACAGCCAGTAGCAGACAGATTCTCCTCTTACTCTGGCTAGTGAGAGGAATCAAAGTAATTTTCTTCCTGAATGTTCAAGTCCTTAAAGTATATATATATATCAGTCTACATTCCCCCTTTTTAAGACAGCTGTATCACTATTCCACAATATTAAAATGACGCAGTCTATTGCAGGCCAGCAGGAAAAATAATTCTGGGATATAATTTTCAAGATTTTTATATTTTATTTGGACTATTTCGTAGATAAGGCCACACAGTTATTGTTATCGCTCTTTTTTTTTATTTATTTATTCACAGTTATGGTGTTCTTCAGCAAAATGTTCTGGTTCAATCTTCTCTCATTGAAGAAACATGGACACAAGTTGTTAGATCACTAGTATATTTAGGAATTCACCTGGGTTTGTCATAGGCACAGAGATATTAGCAGATGGCAAAGCAATTGAATGATGACGTGTCCTTGGCAACCCAGGACATTATAACCTTCCAACTGGACTCGAATAGCATGATCTATCTAGCATAAAAATTCCAGTCTTTAGGAAATTGTAGTTAGCACAGAGCACAGCAATCGACATTTTCATCAAAGCAGGGTGTTCTGTGTGCCAGCCTTGTCTTCTGATTGCCGTGCTGTTCATCCACTGAGCATTGCATACAGTTGAGATTGCATGCTTCTCTGCCAGGACTAATTTGAGGACTGCACATCCTGAAAGACATTATCTGTATTTCAGGATCTCAACTATCTTCAAATACTGCTCCCATCAGGTAAAAGTAAGTGCTATATTATAAAAATAAGAGGTTTTTTGTTTGGTGCAGAGCAATTTTTTTTTGTACTAGTCAAGACCATTTCAGATACTTTCATACCAGGAGCAGAAGAGTTTTTCAACTTTCACTAAAAGACCTACAAAGCATAAAGAGGCTTCCCTATCTGTTCTTAAAAATGCAGAAGAAACCTGTTATGACAGTTCTTAGCAATGCTGCTTTAGGCGTTACTGGACTGCTCACACAAATCTGAGGAGAACTGAGCGCAGTGGGGCTGTCTACAGGGCTAATTCAAACATCAGAAATGGGGTGGCCACATTAATTCTGCCTGGATTAATCAGCCCTGCTAAGACATCCACGCATTAGCCCATATGGAGCACCGACTCGGCTCCCACCCCTCTTTCTGGGCATCAGGTCCTTCAGAGCTGGACTGGATTTCTCTCTGTTCCACTACCTCGTGCAATCCCAACATTCTCAGTTATGCCCCTGCAGCAGCTTAACAAGTAGAATTATCTCCGTGTGACTCCCACCTTTTTCTTACCATATCCATTCAAGATAAAAAGACATTATATGCACACATTATGTCAGCAAACTAGAATAAAAAATACCCAAATGGATCACTTATCCCCAGTAAACTGACACACCCAAATTCCCTAAGCCTGGAACATCGTTAACTCTTACTTTTGATTGGGATGCAAACTTTCCATTCCGTGAAAAATTCCAAAGCCCCTCAAAAGTCTTCTGCTCTGAAACAAAGCCTATATCAAGAAAAAGGGGTGTTATGAACAAAAGTACTTTAATTTTCTGGGAATTAAAAGTGTTAAAAACTGTGTAGCTCATATGAAAATGTTTTAGTTGATGGTTATCTTTTATATATTTGCAGTTACAATGAAGTAGGAATTTATGACATTAAAAAGGCAAAATTGTTCAGAAACAACTTTAAAACAATTGTGTGTGGTTGAAACATAATGTACATACTTTTGAAGTATCTGTATCCTTCTTAGGAGAAATTCCTACACAAAAACTTTACAGCTTTCCCTTGGAAAAGGACCATATAAAATAATTCTCATCTTGGTCTAGCACCAAGTTTCCACGGCTCCTTTGTCAAAAGAACAGTATTGTGTATACTTGCATTGTGAGTGATCTGACCAGAAGACAGACTCCTCTCCTCTGTAATTTTTACAAAATCTGTTTACTGTAGTATTTAAATTATTACCTTTTCCAGTTTTTTTTCCTCCTCTCAATTCTTACTTGGAACTGCAGTTCCTAATTAGAACTGCCAAAGCAGGAGGTGATGAAAACTTATGGCTTACTTTGTTGAGTTCTTGAGTCTTGCCTTTTACCTTGGGTGTGAATTCTTCCTGTCTTCATAAAAAGCTTAAAGTTGTTGTTATTTTTTTTATAATGTCTTAGGTTAGATTTATAAGAATGTATAGAATTTCTCATGATCCCTAGAAATCATATCCTCGTCTTTTTTTGCCCAATTTCCTCAAGTTTTCCATTTTTTTTTTAATCAGTATGGCATTGGTCTGATTTCTGTAATTATTGCTGGACTCTTGCTCTTGATTTGGCACGATTAGGAAAAGTTGCTTTACCATTATTCTTTTGATAATCTCATCACATATGATGTGGTAGAGTCCCAGTGGGACATAGTGGTATGATATTCAGAGGTTTCTTGTGTCAAATGAAGAGTTGGGTATTTAACTCTGCGATACATTATATTCTGCACTTTGGTTCCAGTGAGGACATGGGGGAGTGAACAGAAAATGTTAATTAGCTCCCTAATATGAAATAACAAACAAAGGGTTACTCAAGGTGGTGTCTTTGTCCAAGAATAAGGAGCTTCTGTATGGCTGGGGTTCTCCTGCCAGATACACATAGTGTAATTTTGTAACCGGGTCAGGCCTTCACTTATAAGTGACAGACATTTTCAATTCCCAAGAAAAATAGATAGTCTTTTGTACAATAGCCTGTTGTTAGAGCAGCCATGTAAGAGATGGGTAACCTGAGATGAATTCTCCATTTCAAGGTAACTAAACCCACATCTCCTACAAAGTCACAGTAAAATCCTCAGAGAAGATTCTTGAACTGCAATGGCCTTAAAGATGGGCACAGTTACCTCGCTGCTGTGCTCCCTCTGAGAATGGCAGCATTCTTGAACCTAGCAGAATTCCTCAAACTTAATGACTTTTTCTTGAAAAAAAGTGGAATTATCTGCAGCCTCTCAGATCTGATAACAGTTAGGTGGAAAGGTTTTGGAGGTCACTCTCTTAATTGTCTGAATTTCTTCCAATTGTGGTTTCTTCCATCTAAGTGCTATTTTGGAGCTTATCTGGATTCACCAGTAGAAATCCAGATTTTACCACTAGGCAAAAAACCATCATTGTCTTGATACTTCAAAATAACTCTTTATAACAGCCTGGGTTCCTGTATCATTTTGGATAGTTCCTTAGTTAGAAACATCTGATAGTAGGCCCTAGGCCAGAGGAAAATCACATGGATATTCACCAGCTGAATTTCCACACTAGGTTTTGCTGTCAATAAAGAAACATTTAGTCATCTTGTTTGTCTGCTTTCTGTATATGGCATTAATACAATGAAAACCTACATTGTTTTCCTGTTTTGTTGTATATCAGGTGATTTGGGCAGCTAATTCATAGCTATCTCTTGAAATGTTTTATTTGAACTTATCTGTTTTTTTAAAGTCCATGTACGATCTGCAGCTATCATTACCAGTCCTGGAAGACTAATTTTTTAAATATACAAATATTTGGGCCCTTATCATGAGTTCTACAAAGTGTACAGCTCATGGGGATTAGTTTGATCACACAGGATGACCTGCTAAAAAAGGCTGATGGATTTTTTTCTGAGATAAACAACATTTGAAATATATGAAATCCTTTAAAAAATGCAATGTTATTGAAAAGTTCCTTGAAGTATCTTTGGAAGTCTTTGGTACATTTTTATAGTGGTTCAGTACCATCACTGTTAGAAAAAAATGCGCTTAATTTTGAGCCTAATTTTGTCAAGGTTCAATTTCAAGCTATTGGATATTATCACATTTTTGTTAGCTCTATTGAAGAACCATCTTATTATGAAACTTCTGTTTCCCGTGTAGGTATTTAAAGACTGTGATTAAGTTATCTCTTGATAAATGAAGTAGACAACATCTCTTGAACCTTACACTGGAAGATATATTTTTAATTTCATTTTCCAGGCTTTTCCCTAAAACCTCTATAAATTTTCAACAGATTTCCTTAATTTTAGGAAGCTGAACTGGACAAATATGTAAATACTTGTGATATACTAAAAAAGCTCAACTTCTGCTTCTTAAGTTACAACATGTGTAAATGAGGGTTTTATTAACCCTGTAAAAGAAAATATAGCAATGTGAAATGTCCAGGATGCAGATCCAATAACACACCAAGTTTCATAGTAATTTTTCTCTTGGAGAAGTTCCTCATTCTCTAGGTATGATCTATATTTTTCTCATGTTTATGACTTCATATTTAGCCATTTCAAAATGCACTGAAAATTTAGGCAATGTAGTTGGTTATTTTGTACCACTGACATTATCAATGCAATGTTTCCTATTTGTTAGGGCTTAATATTCTTTTTCGACATCTATGACTTTGCTTGTAACTTCAGAAAGTCTCAGGATATTGTGAAGATAAGTCAAATATCTTATTCAAGCTTGCATTTTTTGAAATTTTTATGGTTCTCAACCAAACTTATAAGAACGTAAAGTCAGTTTGCGAAGATCCATTTTCCACAGATGTTTCTCAATTAGCATTTACTGTAATTTAATATTATTTAATTTTTTTGCACTAATTTCATGTCTGCTGTTCCATGAGTTGAGTGGAGACTTTTGCTCTGTCTGCTGGGAATGCGTTGCCTCTTATAGGTCATTCGATGTACAGCAAAAGAAACTTTTCTGACTAATAACTTTCTTGTAAACTATTAATTTTTTTTACCTATGTTTCACCCACTTATAGGCAGTCCAGTATAAGTGGACGATGGGTAGAAAAAGCTTTCCAGCTCTGTCGTTTCAAATATCTCTGCTTTTCTCTCAGAAGGTCAATTGCAAAAGACCTCCAGTGAAATCCTCAGTCAATCATTTTAGAACAAATGTCATCTCGCTTCTTGTATCCCATATGAAACAAGGAAAGTTATGGAGACCCTGGAACTAAAAAACCTGCTCTCTAGGCTAGCTTTTGAAGCTCTCTGTAATTATCTCCTACAATGTAGAAACCTCTGTGAGACTGAAGGAAGATTGCAAATCAGTGTCTTCTACGATTTTGGCTGAACATTTCACTTTTCTCTGTGTTTTTGGGCTTGTTCTATAGACATCCAGAGGTAACCTTGACTGGAAATAAAGTGAAGGGTATAGTTCAAATAGTTTCTATTTTATTTCAAATATCTTGGCTCTTTGTTTTTTCCATTCAGTGAATAGAACGAGTTCTTTTTCTCATGGGTTTTTAGAACCAAATCTTCCAACTAGAGACTGTTTCTGGCACAAACCATCCCTGCACTTTTTATATCCTTATGGTCTGGCTTATCAACTCACTAGACAGGATTCTGTTTCACTGAGTGCTTCTCACTTGAACATGGATCTTATTTTGTCCTATCTCAGGCTATTTTCTGAAGGCATATTTGCCATGGACTGAGGAATATTAGACTGTGGCATGACATGAAAATAGAGATTGAATGGTATTACAGAACATTACTTCTTGTGTGGGTAATTACAGAGAGATGTAGAGATTTAGCTGAAAGACTCCTATTAGTAGCAGTAAAAACCTCATGGCTAAATGCTTGTGCAAGGATTAGGAAGTTTGCAGATTTTTAAGTTTTATTGAAGGGGTGGTAATGCAGCATCATAGAGTAAAGCCCTCTTTTTCTACAAAGCAGATGTAATATAGGTAGCTTTAGAGAAAATCTCTTCCCTTTTCCCAATGGAGAGCATACAAGATGTTCTGAAGTGACCTCTTTGAGCCAAGAGAAGATATTCACCTTCTATCATTCAAGGCCAGCTACAAATGAAGAGAAGATAAACATGAAGAAACTTCTCCTGGCAGGTTCCCTCCTCTCTTTTCTTCATCAGTGAAGTGGGCGGTATGAAAGCTGGGCAGAATGAACACAAACGTTCTTCCACATCTCAGAAAAAAAGGAAGGTGCATTGTAGCCTCAAATTGAGATCCCACCTACACAAAAAAACTCATGGGAGCAAAAGAGGGGTCCTGAGATGGCATTTCAGTGGGCTAAAATAAATTTTTAGTAAAGAATAGGAGCAAATGCTCACCTTCCATGTAAATCTCCACATCCATCTCAGGCATTGCTTTGGATTTCAGTGAAGTGATTTCACTGAAGGAAAAGCTCAAAATACTGTGAACTGTTAAAGAAAGATGGAGAAATCTCTGTCTTGACAAAAAAAGCTGAAAGATCAATGGGGTTTGTGAAGTGACATACGTGACACAGGGAGAAATGCAGAAGAATAGCGCTCAGTTTTAGTTAGCACAGGGGCAGTGAAGGGAACTGAGCCAAGGGCTGTTGGTGTGTGTCATGAAGAAGGGCTCAGAATGATTGGAGAGTTCCCACAGAGAAGATACAGGATTGAGTTTAATTAGGAAATCAGGAAAGTGCACATGAACAGTGTGTAGGTGAGGTATAATAAGTTAGTTCCTCATCTGTTTTTCAGGCACCACTCCTGCAACATCTTCATTGGGACAAACAGCAATGGCAACTTTTTGCAGCAAAGATGTTCAAAAAGGCACAAATTAAAACCAAACGAAAATAACAATTTAACAATTCATAGCTCAAATGAATCTTCAAGATGTATTGTTTTACTTTGTGATTATGCAAAAGATTTGCACTGAAAGCCAGCAAAAATACACCATCATCTATTTCACGAGAAATACATGAAAAAGTACCTTTGAGCAATATCTGCTTTATTTAGATTCTATTTATTGGGTGTGAAGTTCTAACTGGGTCTTTATAATTTAATTAAATATGAAATTATTTTAATGTTCCATTCCCAAAATTGAGGAAAGCATTGGAGAAATTGATTAGAAACCAGAAAAGAAAAGTAAAAAGCAATGAAGGCTCAAACATAAAAAGAGAAATTAAAGTGTCATTTGAAATCTCATTTTGCTTGATATTGATTCCATTCACTCACAAAGGATGATGTTTAAGGTATTACTAATAAAATGAGCATTTTTAAAGGCTATAAAATAATATAACATTGCATAATTATAACAGATTTCTAAGTTTTAAAAACTCATTGGTATATTTTAAAAATACTCCATTGTTTGTCTTTGGTTTCTCGTCACAGAAATGACTCCAGTTTATATGTCAGCAGAAATACTGATGAGTAACTCAAGGTTTTAGTCTGTAGCTCTGATAACATCCCACTTTGCTTGCAACAGTAGCTGCATCAGTACTCTGCAGTATAGGCAGAAATAGCTTACTTCATCAAATGCTATATGGTTACACAAGGTTTTAAATACCCTTTTAAATATATTGAAACTCTTTTATTTTCAATATAAACTTTCTCTATATATAATAAATATATTTTATAAAATAAATTTATTTATTTTATACAAATAATATATTAATTATAAAACTTATATAAAGATAACTTTCTGCTAAATTCACCTGAAGGAATCAAGCATAGTATTTCAGCTTTTGTGAACACAATTGTACTTGAAAGTGCATATATTTTAATTTGAAGTCCAGATTCTGTTGATTTCCCTTAGTCAGGTTGTGTCAACCCCTAGAACCAACTAAAATAACTAGAATTTGGCCATACATTTGGCCATACATAAAACTGAAAAGCATACCAGAAAGAACTGTGGCTTTAAGTCTGCACAGTTATGCCACATTCTCACCTTTATGAGGCATGACTTGCAGCCATGCAGAAAGAAGAATGTGTGGAGATCAGGAACCCATGGAAAAATACTTCTAAACCCATAGACCTGGGCCCAGTTGAGCATAAACATCGACATTTTAATCTGAAATATTTTTCTGAAACAGTCTTCAAGTACAGTGAAAAACATAATGACAGAAAGTTCTGTGTGATGCCAAATGCTGTTGTTTTTAACAGTAATGGCAATATAAAAAGTGCAGGTCGTCACCTTCTTGGCCCCGCATTCTTTTTCTGCATTTTTCTGTTCTTTCCTTCTCCTTTTTATCACTTTTTTAAAAACTATTATCATTTATTCAGACAGTGGGAAAGCAGAGAAAAGTTTAAAACAGCAAATTAAATTAAATCTGTGAGAAGAACAGATATCATGATGGGCTCAGAACAGTGGGTCTTACTGCACCACGGTTTCTTGGAAATTCTCAGACCTATGGCCTTACTTCAGAGCCATGGAAATTACCTGGAATGTGCAGAGGAGCTGACGGTGTTTAATCAGTAATAGAATCAATAGTGGTATCTTGCTTTGCCATGGGACTTGCTGCAAAAAAAGCGCTTTTCCCCAGCCTCTGTCTTCACTGCCCAAATAAGTGCTCCTCTCCCAGTCACCTGCTTCTGTGCTAGTAGGTGTGGGACTTGTGCATGTGCAGGTGTTATATGTTTGACAGATCCTTATTCCAACAATGTCTTTCCTTTTTTCCCTCTCACCTACACCCATAGTCATATCACTAACACAATGCCTCCTTTTGTGCAGTGTGATGAGAAGGAATTTTCAGAACCTGGAGTTACTGCTCAACAAGTCAGGAAAGATACTTTTGAACATTGGTATTTATTTCCCACAGCAGTGAATAATCTTTGTGGTAAGGGTAATGTCATATGGTGCCATGAATTATGCCTCAAAATGCATACAAATGCATGTCTTTGGTGGAAGGTCTGTTCATTTTTTAGCATTTCATCAGAGTGGAACTTTGAATGATATCAAAGAAGAAGGAAAATCTGCGTGAACATGATTTCCAGCATTGGCCTAGCTCAATAAGAAACAAATGGCTGAACAGAAGGAAATGGTGTTGATGCTTCAGAATGACTAGGGGCCAGTAAATGTGGAAAAAAACCCAAACCCTACAGTATTTCAGCCAGATGGCTGCAAGATGACTTCAAGAAAGACAGCACTCACTGGCAACATGTCCTTGTAGCAAAGAGAGGAAAAACCCAATCGTCCCTTGTTTCTTCCTTCTGAGTTCCAGAGTCCCCTCCTACCTGGCAGCCTAGATGTGAAGCTTAGTCAGATTTTTATTGCTCCCTGGTTTGCATCCCTTCCAAGGCTTCCAGCCATTTCATGGCCTAAGCAGGCAGGGCAGCTTTTGCAACCGGCTTGGAGGAACGCTGTCATCCATGGGGATCATGTTTCACCTTCCCCAAAGGAGAGGGATGCCCAGCAGGAACCACGCCAGGGAGTTCTCCAGTTTCATAAACTCTCCCTTTAGCATAATTAAGGGAGAGCTTCTAATGCCAAGAAGATGCTACTGGGCTTCCTAGGGCTGAGGCACTCTCCCACTTGGCATCCTGTATTTTGGAAACAATGGCAATAGCCTGTGCCTCTTACCATGTTTCCAGATAAGTGTTCCAGGAAGAAGTTTCTATCTGTGTTCCAATCCATGATTAAAGACATACTTTGAGCTAACACAGCACACACCGGGTTTTCTCCATCCACCAACAGCAAAATAATCTCAGCTCCTGAGAGTTTCTTATCTCCTGGTTGTTTATAATCCCTAATACTATTTTTTGTTTATTTAGCTCTTAAAAGCAGACATAAAAAGCAGCGTGAGCAGGATCGTCTCTCTATTGACGTCATCAGGGGATGCAATAGCTTTCACCATAACTGAATGTTATTCAAAATCTATGCAACTGTATAAACATTTGCTTTTTTAACACAGTAAATACACATCAGTCTGAGTCCCTGCAGGAAATGAAAAAGTTAGTTCCTATTTGTTTTCCTACTTAGGTGGCACAAGTGAGCTCTTCAGCAATGTAGGCTATGTGCCCAAAGAGTGGGAGTTACCTTTTGAATTGAAAGAGGCAAAAATTAATTGCCTTTTTTGATTGCCTTTCTGTCATTTACAAATTACCCAAGGATGCAGTCAAGTTTGATACACTGCTATGCCTCATTGCAGTTCTGAATGGATGCTTATGGCTAAGTAATACATCCCTGGATAACAGATTTGGAATGGAGACACTGACCTAATGGTGCAAACTGTTTCTGTAATACAGGACAAATTAATACTTCTCTTTTGTTTTGATGTTTTGGTGGGTTTTGGTTTGGTTTGGTTTTTTATGTTTGTTTTATTATTAATTTGGAAAAAGCTATGTCCCAGTTTGTTAAAGTTTGAGCAACCTAATCATTAAAAAAAAGAAAGTCATTTGCAAAATATTTTGTAGGCTTTTCAGTTGCCAAATCTTGCCCTTTTGAGAACATTTTATGTAAGCATGAAGTTCCTTCAGATTTTCAAGTCATATATGAAAAGCTGGCAGGAAAGTAGGAATTCCTCTGCATGAAACATTTGAAATTATCTGAAAATTTTTGGCTCCTCAAGGAAATAAAATAAAATTGCTTCCCATTCAGGGAAAAAAAAAAAAAAAGAGAGAGAGAGAGACTGTGCAGCACAGATTAGTCAATGGGGGTTAGGGCATCTGCAGATCAGATGGTGCCCTGGTCTGCCTATAGCAAAGTGTTATGATGAAAAGCGCTCTCTGTTACAGTCCTGAAATCCTCCCCTGAAACTGAGATGCTGTCCTAGTGAAGATTTTGACAAACAAACGAATTTTTGTGGAAAACTTTGATGTCAATCGCAAAAATTTCCTTGTAAGAAATCCTAGTGTATAGGAGCTGTACAAGAAGCTTAGCATCTTTTTTAGCTTTCCTTGACCCTGGAGAAGCCTACCTGAAAGACCTGGAAGTAATGTCCTTATTACACTCCTGTATTCACCCTTTAATACATTTCTATCTTCTTTTTTCTCACATATCCCCTTTTTCCAAATACTTCCTTCATTTGGCATTGAAAATATAAAGTAAGGCTCCTACAAAACTCCAGGACCATCTGCCACCACGTCAGTTCTGGCCCCAGCTCAGAACTCCAGCTTTATTCAGCAAAAAACATACCTAATTTCTACTCTTAAATGCTTTGTCTTATCTGGGGCCTTTGAGTGTGACCCTGCAAACCTTATACATACAAGTAGTCTCTGTTGTCCTTATATAAGTAACAGTTAACTGCTTGTGCATGTAAAGGTTGCAAGGTGAATCCGTTTGAATATCATTTTCCCAAATACAATAACTGCTTTGCTGAAACTCGCGTTGTCTTTCCAAAAACAGCCCATATTACTCAATAGAGAATTCTGGATGAAAAAAATGCAACATTTTGAAAGCAGGCAAAGGTCATATGAATGCTGCCCAAGATTTTTGATTGAGTAATGTACTTTGGAATAACTTGCTGAGATTCTTTGGCAGAATACTGTTTATTGTTCATGTGAAATTTTTCACAGTTAATAAGATGGTCAGTTGCAGGTATTGAAAATATTTGCCCTGCCAAATACCACAAGAGTGAAAACCTTCAAGCTGGTTGAATAATGAAACAGAAATCATTCCAACAAACTGCTTGACAGCTGGCGGAGAAATTTCCAGAATATTATATGACCCAAAACGAAACTGTTTTACTGAGTAAAAATAAACAAACAGAAAAACATTTCTGAAGAAAATTGCCAAGATATTTTGATTATGTTATTTGCAAGGAACTGTTTGACAGAGCAAAACTGCTTGATGGTTGATTTTTTTTAAAGAAGATACTATAGTTTATCCAGGTATTTCTCTACATTCATAGACCTCTTTCCATTGGCCACATGATACCATCAGTTTTCAGGCAGATTCTCCAGTGATGTTCACGGAAAATTCTGCTTAGAAAGCTCTGGTTAATTTCTTCTGCTTTGCAAGCAGAGAGACAGTATGAATCACGGCAGTGAAACTGAATTTGGACAATAAATCCCAAAAAATCCACACGAATGTGTGATGATTCAGGAACAAATACTGCTTTCAGGAACTAATATGCTTGCCTAATATGGACGAACACTTGGTATTACTGAAAATACAACTCCGCTTTTGCTGACACTGTTTACAAATGATACTCACATATCCGACCCCCATGTTCTGTAAGGTAGAAAAATACTGTTCTGATTGGCACATCTGGACTTTGCCTACTTCCAACAATCTGAAATACATCTTTGCCATAAATTACTAAACACACACTGACACTTTCACTAAAATCTCACATAAAAATGCACTCAGATTCTGTAATTACTTAAGTACAAAAAATACACAGATGTCTGCATTGTTTTCATGAATTTCGGGGAATGAAAATGGCAATAATTCTCTTCTTATCATGGAACATGAATAAGTATCTCAGAGAACTTAAATCCAAATCTGATTTAAATTTGGAAGGACTTAGCAACAACAGCAGCAGCAGAAGTCTTGTAAAGTAAAATATACCCAGCCAAGAGTGAATAATGCATTACCCCAACAACCAATCCTCCCTTTCCAGTGAAAAGAGCAACTGGACTCTTACACAAAGCCTGAACTCACTGTTTACATCCTGAGGGTAAAAAAAAGAGAAGACATTTAGCATACACTAGTTCCATGGATAAAGTATCTATACTTTGTAATTGTGTGTGTGTTACTTAATCTGTTTCCCACCCATTACCCCAGGGAAAAAAAAAAGAAAAATAAAAAAAAAAAGGATGAAAAAAGTATAAAGAGGGAAAAACATTAACTACAGCTTGGTTAAAATTCAGATCAGTCGTCTATGCCATAGATCTGTTGTGTTCAGCCTACTTACTCACTGAATGTGGCTAAGATGCTCAGGAGTTTCCAGTATACCCACCCACTTGAGATAAGATTGTAAATACTGTACTTGGGACTGCTAAATTTGCAACCAGGTTAATTGTGTACAGCATCTGGGAAGCTTCGGCTGATTCCTGCAGAGACGCTGATGTTTATTCACGGTGCTGGGAAATCAAGTCGTTAAAATAGAAAGCAAAACCAGGCACAAACACTTATAGTTCAACCCGAGTGAGTAGCCCCGGTGATAAAAGGCTCAGGAGAGGATGCCAGGGCTCGTACCAAGTTTTATCGTAAGAGGCTTTGTGGAACCGTAGCTGCTTATTCCTCGGATCACCCTCTGAGAGAGCGACAGAGCCCCGAGAGGCGCTCCCTCGCGGGTGGTGCCTTGTGCTGCTGACCCCGGGCAGAGCCCCACGGCCCTCACCCCGGCACACGCCCGCACCCCACGCCGCAGACTTGCGGCGCTGGGCAGAATCGGCCGGGGTAGCCGTGCGTGGGGCGGCGGACGTGGCCTGCGGGGGACGGCCGCTCGCAGAGCCGGGCAGCGGCGGGCGCTGCCGGGGGAGTCCCGCCCGCCCGCATCGGGCCCGGGGGCGCCGGCCGCGGCCCCCCGCCTCCCGCTGCTCCGCCCGGGCGGCCCGGAGGGGAAAAACCCCGCTCCTCGTCCTTCTCTGCCAGGGCCGAGAGTGGCGATCGCCCGTCCGGGCTGCTTAAAGCGGGTCACGTTCGTCCCTTCCAGGTGCTCGGTAACCAGCCGCACACAGGGTTAACAGCATCCCCGGCCGGACAGCATGTGTTTAATATGCGAGCGTATTTGATGTTCATTGACAGAGCAACAATAGGAATGATCTTGCTTTATGTACCAGTTACAAGGTTTAATATCATTATATTGCATGCAATATTAGTTTTTATTAGTCGCCATTAACAAGATGTTTTCTACTCGAATTCTCATTTACTTGTTCAATGCAAAAATTATCTCTGTAAAAGAGAAAAACACATCTTCAAGTGTCAGCTATATTAAATTAAAGAACTGTTTACCCTTCCTAAGGAAAGCATATGTATCTAAATAGGCATCTTTTACCGTTTGCATAGTAGATTGGAAATTAGCATTTTTGTTCATTTTCCCATGTATGCACAGCGCCTGGAAGAGTAATACTCCATGCATATCAGATCAGCCAGCCTACAATTTTTGTGCAATATATTATTTGGCAATCTAAAATTTGTAATTTGCATGAAATTGCTTAATTAAAATACAGTCACTCAGGGTATTAATTTCTCTGTCTGGCAGTTCAACGTACTAAAGGCGGGCTACAGAAAATGTGAAATCCTGTCAGATGTAACAGTAAAATATTAGCAAAAAAAAAAAAAAAAATCCACTTCTGGCAACAAAGTGACAGAGTGATAATGCTTTTGCCCTGATTCCGGGTTCAAATACGAGCTTGGGTTGACATTGAAACCGCCGAAGAAATTTACAATAGCAACTCTGGCTTCTTGCCAATAAATCTGCATCACGGACCTTTCCTGGCGAGACCCTTTTCCTTCTCCCCACCCCCTTTACATTTTTCCCTACTAGCTAAGACAGAAAAGAAAAAAAAAATCATTTTTTTGAAGCCCAAGTCCTTTACTATTTTTGGCAGTTTGCTTTTGAAATCAGCAACCCTACTGATAAAATGATCCAATCAGTCCTTCCCAGTTGTCAAGACAACAGTTCATAATTGTACCAGCTCTTTCCA
>VZTG01006517.1:69938-77438 GCA_013397845.1 Melanocharis versteri
TTCGGCATGTAGCATGCAGATTAATGGATATGCTTCAGTAACTTCGACAGTATGTGTTCACTGAACAATTGGACCACCAAACAAGGGCTTCTTTAGTCTATTCTCACATCAATGAGATACTCAAAAGAGTTCCAGATTACTCCTTTCTCCAGTTCTACTCACAAGAGTTCGCCCTGAGTTGTAGACATTTATCTGACATGACTGATAAATGTGGACAATTATTCTCCCTCTCTCTAGAGATCCACTTTGGCCCCTGCAACTGTAGATCAATTGAATAATATTATAAGACACAGTGTGCATGGACAGCTAGAAGAATCAGTGTAGCAAAAGAGGTTTCAAAGCTCTCCAGTCAGTTGGAAGTAGAGTGTAGAGCTGGCATTACTTTCAGTTAGGGAAGTATCTACGTTTGTCAGTACAAGCCTAGGCTTTGATTTCCATAATTGCATACATAAAACTACATTCATGCAAAGTGTATGAACAACTGCTACTGTAATTGCACACACAGGCAGATTACCTACCCACTTCTTTGCTCCTGCAGTTTCTGCATATATTTGGCAGTTATGGCCATTAGGTAGGCAGTTTTGGAAATCTGGCACACATCACAATTATTCAAGCAGTAAGTCCTACCACTGAAGAACCAGAAGCATAATCTCAGCCAGGATAATCAAAGAAAAAGTACCCCTTCCTTTCTGACTCTCATCAGTTGTCAATTGCAACACAAGGAAGACCAAATATTGAAGCTGACCCCACACTACAGATGTGTTCTAGGACAGATCTCAAAACTAGAGACAGAAAGGAGAATCTGAAGGGTTTCTTAAGCAGCCACAACGTAGCATTGAGCAAGTGTCCAGCCAAGAAAGCAGTCATAGCATCTTTAGGACACAAAGGCACAAAACCTCTAATCATTTCCATATTGTCGGGATTCTGCAGGTGTCAGATTGGACTTCTGAGGTGCTGAAAGGCTTTGACACTCTATTCATCATTCTTCTAATCACCGTAAACAGAAGCTGAATTTTAGTAGGCAATGTTGAGATTTGGTGCTTCCTTACCACATATAGCACAACTTGAAATAGAAAATTCTTTATTGGTTTAATGCTAGAAGGTGACCACTGAGTTTAAATGTAGCACAAAGACAGGTTTTTTTTGAAGAGTTATCATCTACTATTATTTCATCCTCAGGCAATAAGTTTGGGGGTACACATTTTGTGGCGCATGTGCTTTAATAAATATACCTGTAAGGGAGAAAAATCAACCTGTATCCAGTGTGTGACACATCTAGTCCTTTTGATACACTTGAAGTTGTTTATTTTAAATTTAAGGATTAATTGCCAATCTTCTCAAACCTTCTCTGCTTTTTTCCAAGAATTCTCAAAAATTTGCTAGATGTATAGACCTAAAAGGAGTTAATCATCCCTCATATACCAGTTGAAAGTAGTTCTTTCCACAGGCACCCTGTTTGTGGAAGCTCCTTTAGTCCTGATGGAGCTCTGTCACTCTGAAGTTTTAGTCTGTACAGGGGCTATAGATTTGGAACTGTCATAGTAAGATGCATATAAGTCCCTCGTGACTGTGTATTCTAAGGCTTTAGTATCTGGGTATTTGCAGAAGTGAATGTAACCAACTCCAAATTATAGCACAAATCATAGCATGTGAGCTTTTATATACAGCTCAAGCAGTTCACCAGACTGGTAGGTTATCTTAAATGACAGGGACTCAGTGGCAGAAAAAGTAGTATTGTATTCTCTTACAAAGGTTATCAGGCAAAACAAAAGTAGTGATCTCAACTATTAGTTTTTCAAACTTTGACAAACAACATTTGGCTTTGTCATATGCATATGCGCACAAAACTATTTTGTTAGTGTTCTGCTGTTAACACATCTTTCACATCTGTGTTTTATTATATAATTACCTGTAGTTCTCACTCCATCACAAGTTCCTATTAACACAGGTGGGAGTTTTGCACAGAGGACCAGATACTGCTCCGTCTTGTAACTACTGCACCATTCCAGAAAGAACTACATATATTTTCAAAACATACATACTGGTAAACGAAATGTGTAGAAAACGCAACTACATAAAAATGATATTATGCTAAATACAATGTAAAATATAAAAATATATAAATAAGAAGAATGTATGCTGCTTTGACTCACTCCAGCTGCTAAGCACTGAGTATTTCTTGTTATTTACTACAGATTTCCAAAAATCCTGATCTATGATAATCTCTTAAAATAAAGCCATGAACACCACAGACACTTAAAAGATGTTTGGAAAATTATGGGGGATAGGTCCAGAGAAAACTTTTCAGAAAATGTCTCATAATAAATGTGAAGATTAGCAAACAGGTTTCATCTTTATTGTTATTACTATTATTTTATTGTTATTATTATTACTGGTAGTCGTAGTAGAAGTTGGAAGGATAAAGCATGAAAGAAAGACTTTACAGAAATATCTCTGTACTGGAGAAGCTCTACATTGTCTACTCTGTCTCTATATATCCTCTGGACTTTATAAACAGAGGCTGCCTCTCCTGCTTCAGGAGGCAGGGGTGGGTTCATGGAGAGCAGTGATTGTAACAGAGCCCACCACTGCCCACTACCCTGTTTGGCATGGTGTGTTTTTACTGTGTCATCTGGTAATCAAGATGCATCTACTTTGATTGTGTTTTCCTGCCTGTAATTAAAAAAGGTCTCATACTCCATAAAATGTGTTTACAGTAATCTCCACATAGTAGAGGATATACCTTATTTTCCTCCAAGGAAAGGGGAGTTAAATAGAAGATGAATTCAACAAAAAGACAGGGGCTTTTAAATAAATAAATTTATGTGAGGGAACTGATATTCTCTATTAGTTCAAAGGGACATGATCTTTCTTCCAGCTATGGTACATTTAATTTTAAAGACCTTAGGTTAAAAACCTTTTATACAAACATTTGCAGAACTGAAGCCAATGTCCTTAAAAAAGGAATTTTAATTAAAAATATTTTTTTAGATCACCATAGCACTTAGGAGTTTTAGCATCCTGATTCTTCATTTTTCCTAAATTTCAAAGCTTCCTCTGAGTGTAGGAAAAGTTTGGAGCTCTATTTTTCAGAACTATCTAGAAACTAGAATGACAACTAGTCAAAGAATGACAACTCAGTGCCTGAGAGTCCTGGTACTCAGAATCATAGATTCCTAGAGTATCCTAAGTTGGGAGACATACGTGAGTATCATTAGCTCCAAATCCTGCCTCCACATAGGGCAACCTAAAAGTTAAACCACATAAAAAAATATAAACCATGAAGCTGAGCATTATTCAAACACTTTTTTGACACCAACTGGAGCTTTGGGACCATGACCAAGCTCTTCAAGAGTTTGTTCCAATCTTTGACCACCCTCTCAGTGAAGAACTTTTTCATAACATCCAGTCTAAATTTCCCCTTATGTAGCTTTAATACATTCCATCACTGGACACCGGAAAGAAGAGCTCAACACCTCCCTCTCTGCTCCCCCTCATGAGGAGGTTGTAGACAGCAATGAGATCACTCTGTACCCTCCTCTTCTCCGAGCTGAATAAACAAAAGATCCTCATCTTGTCGGCATAAGTCATGCCCTCTAGTCCCTTTGGCATCTTTGTTGCCCTCCTTTGGGCACATTGTAACATATTATGTTGTCCAAAACCACATAATAGAATAGTTGAGGTGAAGCTGAGCCTCGTGAGACAGTCTCTTCTTTCCACCTGTTCAGTGCGCTGCGCTTGTCACACCCCAGGCTACCCCATGCCCTGCTGATCTCCAGGGCACGCTGTTCCCTCATTTGAACTGATCATCAACTGCATAGTTGCTGTGGGATTTCAGGCACTTAAATACTTGTCTGGATATCCAAGGATGTGGCGAGAGCCCTTGGCCTCAGCTTTAGCCCCTCCCTGTCTCTGGGGAGGGGCTAACGTATGCTCATACGGCCTTCCCTGTCCCTTCTGGTGTCTCTCACTGTCCACAGTGCATCAGGACCAAAAGGATAAAGGTTCGGTAAGTAGCAATAAGGGACAACCCTGGTAATGAGGGAACCATTATAACCGGCATCAGACTTTCTGGAAGACAACAAGACTCTTGCAGAAGTTATCTTGCAACTAGAATCTTGGAGTGTAACCATCATCCCGGTGTAGAGTGCTCTCAGCCCACTGTGCTGGGGGGAAAGTGAGCTACTACTGATTGTATATCAATTTGGATTTGTTACTTAAAAGGCGTTTCCAGTTCTAAATTGTAAAAAGTGAAGGTATGGTAATATATCAAGATCTTTAAACACAAATGTTTGAATCTTTCATGGATAACTCTTAGGTTAATAATCACATTCCCCTGTAGTAAGAACTTCTTGTGTAAGTAACGGGTGGGGTGTTAGACTGTCATAATTATTTGTAAGTTGTGTAAAACTCTGAAAGTCCCTGTCCTGCATTTCCATTTGTAAAAATGACTTTGCCTGGACCTTTTGTAGAAATGTGTTCATTCACAGATTAGAGTCTAACCATATAATGCTTCTTTGCCATGCATTCAAAAGATTCTCTTTGTGGAGGATCTCCACTGGTTAATTTCTGAAATTATTACTTACATGGGAAATAATTTTGAGTGCAATGCAGAATCATAGTCCGGACTTCTTGTTCAAAAAACTAAAAAGAAACATGTCAGTGATTCTTACTGATTGAAATATACTCTCTCAGATCTATACCAGCATTTAGTAAACCTTTATTGTTCTGCTGTGAGTACATATAAAAATGCCCAAGGCAGTCTCACATACTTTTTCCTACAAGCTATTAACATATAAATATATCTTATTCATTAATCAAATTTGTATAGTAGAAGTTTTCATCGCTAGAGAATGGCACAATGAGGCAAGGAGAAGTTAAGTGATTTATTTACAGATTTGCTGTGGGCAAGTGAAACCATAGAATTTGAAAATAGATACCATAGTTAGCCATCTACTGCTCTAGATGAAAAAACCACCACAGAAAATGAACACTTAGTACTTTGTAAAAATAGTCACCTTAACACATTCATTTACTGAATGTGTCTAAGGCTGAACATGCCTTAGACATGTATTATAACATGTATTATTTTATAGCAAAAAAACATGATATTTAAAATGTAGGAAAGAAAACATACTGGAATAGTTTTCTGCTAAGTGAAAAAAAAAAAGATTTTGAACTGTTATTCCATTTCCCAGTTTTCAAAGGTTCTACATTAAATGAAAAACCTCACTCAGTTTCTCCTGCATTTGCCTGTTTCTGGTGTTAATTATCTTTTGTTTGCCCTTGATAATCCTGAGGTTGGTATGCAGATAATGAAGCCTGCAGATTCATCTTAAAGTGTAAAAAACAATGGCATTGTCAATTCTGCATCACAACACTTTATAAATTATGAATGTTATCCACATTAAGGAGAATGCTAGACTTTTAAAATTACTTCCATGAATAGATTAAATTACAAGTATTATTACATTTCATTTTATTAAGTGCATCTTAGTAGTTATTAGGGCAAATGAACATGTTCTCTCAATTACATAATAACATTAGAACTAAGAATTATGCATTGACACTCCCAAATGCATAATATGGCATTGTATATTAATCATCCCAAACAATATTTTTTGGTTTATATAAAGACAATTATTACCTATTGAAAAATAACCATCTTATTGATTTATTGCAATTCAGCTCAAAGAATTGTTTTCTATATAAAAGCTTTGATTCTTTTCTGGATAGTTTAATAATTTCTAGCTCTTTCTTTTCTTCTAGAAAAGAAAAATAGGAGTCTTTTAATCACTTTCCTTTATTAATCTAATTACAATAAGACGAAGTTTGTAATATATTTCATTTTTAAATATCCTGCACAAGACAACATAGCACACAGTCAGCATACACCAATTAATTTAAGAGAACATTTGTTAATTTTTGGTTTTAGCTTTTAGCAAATTGTAATTATTTACATGATGTGAGTTTTAAGCTACATTTTAATTCTCTCAAATTCTAGTGGTCAGACATGTAGATTATCATGCTGCCTTTTATTCAAAGGAAAAACTTTCATGTAAGTAGATTAATATTTTTTAGGGCATTGCTTAAGAAGAATAAGAAAAGCACCTGACACTGCCACACTGACCTGAGTGGCAACATTTGAACTCACTGCAGTGAGAGAAAGATTGAGTCTTTGCACTGATGTGTGGCAGCCAGGAATTTTAGACACCTGCAGAGCAATTGATAACACCAATACTTCCAGATACTTTTGCAGTATCCAATTTGTATTTGGCTGTGATATGTGCATTGATTGCAATCCTTGTAAATTAATTTCCTTTATTTAAGTTGTCTAGATAACTGTGTCTCATTGTTACCAGTATTTCTAATACTTTGCAATAATTAGATTTGGTAATGCACATACTGATGTACTGTTATTTACTTTAACATAACTAGCAAATTTTTCAGGATGATTACTTAAGGGGTAATAATTCAATCATTAAAAAAGCAATTTTAAAGGTGTCAGCAATTTTTCTTTAGATAAAGAAGAGTTTGTTCTCATTTATTGTATTTCTCTATTTTGATTTTAATTTGAGTTTACACATGCTGTCAATATCATTGCTAGATTTTGCCACTTTACAAAACATTGGTACATGCTGGACTAATATTTTCAGGGGACAGTTATTGACTCATCAGTAAACTAACAAAAATAAATAAGAGACTACTCTGGCATAATTCATACCAGGTACAGCTTATAGTCAATAAATCAGCTTTGTAAGAGAATTCAAATCACTCTATATTTGTTGGTCTAAATATTAAAATGCTAACACATGCCTTCTTTATCATCATATGAGTTTTGAATACACCGTATGATCTGTTTGATTCGGCAAGAATAGCACATAAATATGCAATATTACATACTCCTAGAGAATATTAAAAAGTATATTTTAATTTGATATATATTTGCGTGGAAACTCTGTCTCAGAATTTAAATGTCCTTTGTGCTGCTTAAAAACTTTTTCCTCTCTCTTTTTTCTGCTCTTATGCTTCCTACCAGCTGGGGTGGAATTTATGAATACGACCCACAGAAAGCCTGTGGAAATGTCTCTAACAGTGAACATGTAGAATCAGCAAATGTTCTTAATTGGTCATTTCATGGGAGTATGTAGTCACTGTAATTAGACGTTGTTTATATTAGCAATGTATTGGGTAACATGAAATGACTAGGTGATCCTTCTGGCCTAATGTTATTAACTAAACAAAATAAGTTAGACTCTTTATCTTTGTTACATTGGATTAAAAATGACTGGAACTAACACACGTGCAGTTGACAAAATAACTAGCCTTCTTAGTTCTAATTAGTTCTCAATTAAATTGTATCAGCAGCGGTGTCAGACTTACAGCTACATTAAATTGTCTTTGAATCTGTCTGATTCCTTTAGTTCTCCCTTGTGCCAGTAAGGAAGTTTCAGACATGAAAGTGTTAACAGCTGCTTCGAAATTACTCCTATTTAAGAA
>VZTG01006517.1:82438-117438 GCA_013397845.1 Melanocharis versteri
AGAGCCTTAGTCTTGTTCCACAGATCATCTGGGAAAAACAAATGTCTTGAGGTGGAGCTAACACTATTGTCCTTCTCTGTGTTCAAAGATGCATAGATGGTGGTCCAGATGAATATTGTACTACTTGTACATAACCTGAAAGCGAGTATGGAAATGAGTGCTCTTCAAAAGGCAGAATCACAGAATATGCCAAGTTGGAAGGGACCCACAAGGACCATCAAGTCCAACTCCTGGTGCTGCACAGGACATCCCCAATAATCACACCATATCCCCAAAAGCATTGTCCAAATGATTCTCGAGCTCTGTCAGGCTTGGTGCTGTGAACACTTCCCTGAGGAGCCTGTTCCAGTGACCAAATACCCTCTGGGTGAAGAACCTTTTTCTAATACCCAAACTAAACTTCCCCCGACAAAACTCCATGCTGTTTCCTCAAGTCCTGTCACTGGTCACCACAGACCGCAGAGAAGAGATCAGTGCCTGCCCCTCTTCTTCCCCTCACAAGGGAGCTGTAACTGCAATGAGGTTTCCCCTCAGTCTTCTCCAGGCTGAACAGACCAAGTGACCTCAGCCACTCCTCATACAGCTTCCCCTCAAGGCCCTTCAGCATATTTGTTGGCCCTTCACCATCCTTTGGATGCTCTCTAATAGTTTAATATCTTTCATATATTGTGAGGACCATAGCTTAATGTAATATGGGGGTGAGAGTTGTTATTCCAGATTATTTTAAGAAAACAAGCTGGGAATTTTAAGAGGCAGAAGACAGTAGTATTCAAGATTACTATTTTCTTTTCTAGAGACCTTTTGTAGCAACTTAATGTCATTTTCAAGTTATGTCACATTTAAAGGTTTAGATGTAACAAAACTACTCTTTCTGACGGCTTGACACAAGTCTGAAGTCAGAGATGATACGTAAAAAATTATTATGTTGATTAGTCACACACACTGTTATGAATTCTTTTGTGGATTGATTCAAACTGTTCTGAACATCCACCATGTACTGATCATTGTATAGGTAGCTAAAAATTAGTTTTTGTGTTAGAGTGGCCATTTTTGGCTTATACACATTTGAAACACTCCATGTTTTTGTTTTCTTCCTCAATTCTTTGGTTCCATATTGCTCCTACATCAATATAATCTTCCTTAAACCATTGGAGTCAATGTTGAGGCAGGCCGGAGAGAGGGAAGAAGAAAAATATGAATTTTAAATATAAATTCAGTTGAAGTGATGCATCAGACATATATTGAGATGACTCCAGAAATTAATATATTACATTTATTTTAATTCTTTTTCTTATTTGGACTCACAGATTTGGACTGTAGTGGACTTTAATGCCCACTACATAGATGAATACCATGACATATGCTTCAATTTTTATTTAGATTTGTATAAGCAGTGAGGAGCCAAATTATCGCAAATAATCAGCTGTGTTCTTGTCCAAATGGATCCTGGTGGACAGTGTTATTTCTGAGAAATGCTATGGAGATAACTCTTCCTAGTGAAGAAGAAGTAGAACTACATCATAGTTCATAATTATCAAAGACCAGTATATTTTACATAGCAGTCCAGAAAATTCAGAAAAATCAACTGGAAATTAGTAGTGAAAAGATCTTGATGATCACCAGCATTTTATACTTTTCTCCTGTTAGTTTCCAAGTCTTATTGATGGATGCATGAAATGTAGAGTTGCCTGTAAAGATATTCAAAATTGAGGTCAGTACCAAAGCCTGCTTTTTTTTTGTGATTCACAGGTGGGAATTCAACCTAAATATAAGGGATTATTTGTCTAGGAAGGTGAGTCCACTCTTAATGGGCTTGGGTAATGTGCTGTAGAAGATCTCTGTTGGACTGATATGGGCACATGGCAGCAGACACTGAAACTGGAACTCTTGTTGCACCAAGCAGTGATGAGGGGATCTGTGAGACTCCCCACGCAGTAACTCCCCATACCTCAGAAACTGAGGATCTTCAAGCAGATACTGAGGGTTTTATTCCTTATTTCTATATTTTATGCCCTGTCAACTGAGAACTTGACTAGTTAATTCTGAATGAGGCAAAAGCTACAGAAAAACAGAAGATCCTCTACATAAACTCCTGGAGACATAAACATTATTTATAACATGTCATTCTTATTTAACTGAGGGAAGTAAATGCTAATAAATGCTCAAAATAAAGAGATTAGAAATGTGATTTAGCACAGTTAGGGATGATAGTTATTCATCAGAAATACCTAATAATTTTTTTCTATTTATTTTCCCTCATTTTTCTTTGACATAGTTTCTTAAGATGCTTTTGATATTGATAGCTCTGGGAGAAGAAAATGCATGCACTAATGATTTAGACGAGCTTCTGCTATTTGAATTTGCTAGAGATTTTATTAAATAGCACCACAGCTCAGGACAAGCTGATGGCATTTCACAGCCTATTTCCCCATATTCCCTAAATGCTGATTTACCAAGAATGAAATGCGTGTACACATACTCTGGAGCATGTGTTAAAGCTGTGCTAAACATTTTCCATGTAACTTCCAGCTGGCAACATTTTGCCAGAAAGCCTGGTACTTAGACATGATAAATAAATAAAACAAACAGAATCTTGTGTTGTAATAAAGAGACAGTGGAACAGCCGCAGAGCATGGAGTAAATTCAGCTTGACTTGATGTGGACACAGTGGCTGGATTTTACCCAGGAGATATTAGCAACATTCAGATTCTTAAGGGGAAGATTGTGAAGAGGGAAGAAGGGATCTCATTGGGAGGTCTCTTAGCACATTTGGAAAAATAAACAGAGAAACTATGAAAAATAATATTTAAGCAGCAAAACCAGCATAAGCTGTCCTCCTGAAGTATGTTAAAGAAACATGAACTTGTCTTGGGAAGAAAAAATCGTGAACAGAGCTCTGTTTTCTTTTGTTTGGAGAGACAAGAGGAAGAGGATGAGGATGGAAGGGGGCTGTAGCTTGGGAAGGCAAACTGTGTGACGACAGCAGCCACCAAGTGAAGAAAAGAGAGATAGTGAAAGTAAGGGAAGCAAAAGGAAAGATGGCATATCAAGTGTGCTTCTAGAGGGTGCTACTCATTAAAGAAAAGAGGACACCCATAAGCTTTCTGAATCATATTTACAAAGGCAAAAGTGTCATATAACACATATGCTTCTGTCATAAAAAGCATTTTCAGTCCAAGCAAGTTTTGTGAGCAGTTCCTCAACATCAACAGTGATACCTGGAAGTGCAATAGGAAATACTACAGTAGGTGAGACATTTATGTCTGTTTTGTTTAACCTTTCATGGGTGGGCTGTCTTTTATTTACAGTACTGTACGTTGATTGCTCTTTGCTGAACATGGTATAGTAATAACACACTGAGACTTGTATTATTGGTGTTCTCTTGTTATTGAAGGTAAAATCCTGGGGGTTTTCTCATACAAGGTAGTTCTAAAAAATAAGGATGAACACCCTGATATTTATTTGTGCTTTAGGCACCTCACATTTGGAAATAATGACCTGTGTAAGAACCAGTTTCAGTGGTGAAACTGGAAACCAAGATCAAACTTAATTACTGTGTATCGAGCAGGTAAATCACATTCCTGTATGTTGATTTCTTGTTATTCAACCGGTAGGCAGAACTTTCTGAGCTGGAAATTGTAGTAGTTTAAGAGAAGGTAAAATGGGGTCACATTAATCATAGCCTCTGACGTTTTCACTCAAATGCATGAAGGAGGCTAAGCAAGAATTTCTGACATAACCATCACTCTGACTTTGGCTTGACTGGGTTGTCATGATCAAATGACTTCTTTTGCCTGGTATGTGCTCTTCTGATTTTTACATTCTTGATATCCCAGTTTACACATGTGCACATGCTGGCTTCCTCCAGGACACCACAACCCATAGTGATAATTGCACTGCTAAAGCTACCCGCTGTGTTAAAGGTCAGCAGAAGGGCCTCAGTGGTGAAGTGGCACTTGCCTATCAGAATGCAAAATACCAGGGTGAAAGAAGTAAAACTCAGCTATTATATGTTACAAAACTTGAGACATTCAAAGTCGAGTATATCATTCTCATGTTCCAATAACCAGAGAAGAATGTCACAGCATGACTCCATCCTCGTGATGGAGACTGAAAGAAGAATGAAAAATAATGCAAAGTTATCTCCTTTTTGTTAAATCTATTGTAATCTTGTGTTCTTCCTCTGTTACTGCACTGCAATAAAGACATTTTAATCCCAGGGTACAACTGAGAAAAGCCTCGATCTAATAATTGTAAAACCTCCCGATCCGATATTTTAGAACTCAGAGTACTTGTCACTTATGAATATTCATACAGACCACTAAAAGAATTATATTCTGTCTGCAGTTAAAGCAGGAAAAGAACATGGTAAATTCTAAAGAGACAGCAGTATTTTATGGAACACTTGTCAAATATTAAGGGCATCCACAACAAAATTCTCGCAGGAAAATTGTTCAGGAGAAGTGTATGGAATAGTGATAACATCATTATGGAACAGATCTTTTAGCAACAAAAAAAATACAGGAATTCATCACAAGTATTAGAAACATTGAAATTCTTCAAGGTAACCTGTTAGTGTGCACGTTTATGAGGGGGTGTCCATGCTGCTCAGCTAAGACATTGAATGCAAAAGGCTGATGCAAACTTTGCAAAATAAACTAGACAACCAAGTCAAACACTTTTTTTTCTACATGGAAGATAAGTTTTTAACTGAAGAGGGAATTATCCCCCTGAAAACCTGCCCCTTTTACAGTAAAGGTTAGTTAAAAATGTGCAATATTTTACACGTGGTCAAGTCTCTTCCTTTGTGATTAAGTAAACTGCAGAATTTCTTCATGGTAAAATAATAAATGTTTAATAAGATTCTTTTCCAGTGCCTTCTGACAAGTCAGTGTTTATATATGAAAAGGCCTAATCTCATCCTGGCAAGAAATGGACTTGTTCCAGCGGCAGATGTACTAACCCAAGCAGATACTCAGTAAGTTGGTTTGGAGGACTGATTTTCATCTGAAGTGGGAGGCTTCTTGTGTTTACAATATTCCCTGAACAAATGGAAGTGGCCTTTTATGAGTTCTTCCATTAGTAAATATCTTAAAAATAAAGGTAAGATAATGTTGAGACCTCTGAATTTGGAGGCTGATGGTAGTTTACCTGCTACCATGATGCTGCTGAAGGGAAGGGAATTCTCTCTCTCCTTCTCCATCATCTCTCCTCCTTTCATTCCTTTGAACACCCCTCCTGGCCAGACAGTTGTCCCTGCCTTCTGTGATTGTCCCTCTGAATCTACAGTGGTGGGGTTCCCCCCTTCCCCCCTTCTCATTTATACATCAGATATCCTTGCAGTGTATGCTTTGTGTGCATTATGAGTTACTCTTTCATTGACCAAAGGAAATCAGACTCACGCCCTCTGCTGTGGTGTCACACGTCCCTGCTCCAGCCAGTCCCATTCAGGCCATACATTCTTTCTAAGAGGTAGCTGGACAACCAGCAGGTATAGACACCTGTCTGCTTAGCTGGGTCTACAGCCTGAACTGCTGAATTTTCTAGACTTTTGCGAATGGATGATGCAACTGATTTTCCAGGTAAATATCTTAATCCTTAGAAAAAAAATTTTAAAACTTTATAGAGACAAAAAATAGCTTCAAAAAAGAAATATTGTGAGCTTGATGTTTACCAAGACAGTTCAAGTGTCTTGGAAGAAAGTCTTCTTGGGAGTTTTGTGGTAGGCAGGAGCTAAAGCGTGGGAAAAAATATTTCTGTCTCTGTTACCAAGAGTTACAGTTTCCATGTCTGGAATTATCTAAGTAGACCTTTTATTTTGCATTCAGTCTCTGCTGCTTTTTGTACTCACTAGCTCCTTGTATTTCAGTATGTTTTGCATCTTTTGCTTATCCACAGAAGAACTTGAATTTAAGGAATTTTATTTCCATCCTTCATCTGGAGATCTGTGATTGCTGAAGGATTGCCTCTGATTATTTGCCCTGAAAAGTATCCACGCTGAGTTTGCTTTTATGTTGGTGTATGTCAGACCATGTCTCCAGAACTACACTTTCCCTGGTACATCAGTCCTGAAGATGTTCAAAGAGAGCAAAATTTGCTTTTTGTGAGTCTATGAATGTTTTAATCTATGCCACACAAATGCATCTTCATGCCTCAGGTGCTGAGAATCGTATCCTGTCTTGAGTTAAACCCATGAAAACTCATTAAAACCAATGGAGATGCACACGGAGAAGTGAATAAAGAGTATTCAGATCAGAATTGCTGGGCACTCATCTGTAAGCTTATTAATCTATTGATAGAGTCATCCTGTGTTCCAAAGCATGCCAGCACTTCCTATAATATGTTGTGATTGTGCTGCGCTGTCAGCAAAGGTGGGTCATGTGTTTAAAAATGACATTTGCATTACCATTCTGCCTAAATTGTGGATAATGTTTTAATAAACGGTATTTTTAAAAAGAAATATATTATTTGATAAAATTATTACTTAAAATGAATTCCATCAAATTGTCACAATTGTTATGCGCTTAAAAAGCTTCTGCTCCTCTATTATTAAGTGGTAAAAGATTATAATTTGAAAAAATGAATACTAAAATGACTGATTTTAAAAAGTATGTTTTGATAAAATTCAGGGTAAAAATTCAAAGCAAAATGTAAAAAAAAATATTTTCTTTATAATTTTAAATCCACGCCTTTAAAAATATTTCAGGGAACAAATTAATGTTGCAGTAGAAAGTACATCACATATCCTACATACTTCTCTGTTTCCAACACTCTTTCATTCACTTATACGATTATTCATCAGTCCATATTTGCACCATATTCACTTCTTTACTGTAAGAGATACAGCATTTGCTCTGTAAACATTAATATAAGTGGAAAGGAAGTTGTGGTAATAGAAGGTAAGACCTAGTACCACTCAAATTGTCTTAGTCAAGGTCATTTTCTTTGGGGGTATATATAGTTCCACTCCTGAAAGAGCTTTTTTTGCAGTCATAATTGCATAACAGTGCTTTTCTAACATAAGTACTATATATATTGAAGCTGACTGTTCCTTGACATGAATTTAAACATAATGACCACTCCTTTTTCAACTCAGACCAACAGAAGAGTGAAAACTGCAGGAAACTACTTTTTTTTCTTGTTCAGGTTAAAACAAAATAAACTAATAATCAGCTAGTGGTCAAACGTGCAAAAGAGAATGGTAGGAAAACTGGGGAATAAAAGCCTTTGAAGGAGTTTCAGATTAAGGACCTGAACTACTGAAAGAAAGAAAGTGAAAGAATTTTTGCTTACTTATTAAATCAGCAACATTATCAATTGAATAGAAAATAGAAATTTACTAAATAAGTAAACTACAGAAAATAAGAAACAAAGAACAGCCTTGTAATGACCCAAAGGATATGAAGATTGTAGTAATTTCTTGAATACTTGACAAATTAAAAGAAAGCAAGAGTAAAGCTATAAAAAGTTAGACCCTGCATATTTAGATTTTTTCCTGGTATGGTAAGATTACTTCTATTAAACAAACAAAAAACCCACCAACAAACAAAAGAAGAATCCAGGTATTAGTCTGATCCTGGGGTCTCAACATCCCAGTGCCAGGTGTCTTTCATTCCATCCAGGTCAGAGTTCAGAGGATCCCTTTGCACCTTCACTTGGCGCTTGTTCATGCAAGAGATCACATAAGGGCTTCAGTGTGCTCATTCCAGTGACAGCTTGAATAAGAAGGACCCTGCTACAAAATAAAACCTCAGGGGTAACCTGTTAGGGGAGTGAGTTATTCTAACCTGGGCTGCTGTGCCAGCACTACAATACTTTCTCCAGCACCATCATCCCCCAAACAGCCACACTTCTTTCTTCACCCCGTGGGTGAGCGGATTACACCAGACCCCAGTCAAAAGCAGCATTTAACTCAAAGCACATATTTTTGTGCTTTAATAGAAGCCAAGTAAGAGATAAATTTCAAAATGCATTTCAAAACTGCAACAGGATCTTAACAGTGAAGTCTTTAGGGTATTGAATCTATAGATAATAAATAGGAATGTATGGCAATACATTGCAAAAGGAGTTCATCTTCAGCTCCATGAAACACAGTAGATTTTAATTTTGTTAACAAAATAGGCAGCCTGAGGTCTCGATCTTATCATAGAACAAATGAGTAGGTCAGGTACCACCACTGGAAACGAGGCTTGAGCCCAAGAGATGAAGAGACACATCAGAGTGTACAGCCCAGCCGCCAGGCAGCAAAACAAAGCACAACAATGTAAGTGTGCGTGTTGCAACTTTTAGTAGACCGTGGAGTGCAGCCTGGTACCTGAGAACTTTTTGCTGATGAAACTGGTTATCATTGCCATCGCAACCTATTAACCACCTTATTCTGGTGACATCACAAGAAACTGAGTGACAATGCATGAAAGTGCAACTGCTCTTTTGATACGGAAATTATCTGCTGCCTTCAAAGGATAAAATCAGATTGACTGGGGAGGAGGGGCAACGGAGCATTTAATTACAGTGTAAAGTAATACTCCAGCACAGGTAACAACATATTTTGTGTCCCTAGAGTGTTATCTAAGCCGTTTGAATGATTTTTTTTTCCTCTTCTTTCCCTAAATGAAAAATAGCATTTTAGAATTTCTAGACCACACCTGAAATGTAAAGATCTTGAGAAAACCTCAGGCAATCCCTCCCTCTCAGATTTGTCTGATATTTATTGAGGTAATAATAAAAAAAGTATTTCATTTGCCTGATGTTTTTTCTTTTAGAAATAAACAAAAACAAATATTCAAAATGAAAACTTAAAAGTCATGCTTTTTTAGCTAGTGAAATTTATTTAAATGTATCTGAGTTTTTCTTTTGTTTTCTCCCCCAGAACTACTTAACAAATTTCACTCAAATTCATAAATCATAAGTAACTTTTTAAAGGTAATTACTACTTTTGCCCATCTCTGCATGTATTATCAGTAGTTATTGATCATAAAAATACCAGATTTGTACATGCAGGCATGGTGTTAATCTCTTTTCATTTTGCTTTTTAGCATTCACTTCTCCTCTACCATTTAATGATTTTGGTGAAATTTATTTAAGTGTATCTGAGTTTTTCTTTTGTTTTCTCCCCCAGAACTACTTAACAAATTTCACTCAAATTCATAAATCATAAGTAACTTTTTAAAGGTAATTACTACTTTTGCCCATCTCTGCATGTATTATCAGTAGTTATTGATCATAAAAATACCAGATTTGTACATGCAGGCATGGTGCTCATCTCTTTTCATTTTGCTTTTTAGCATTCACTTCTCCTCTACCATTTAATGATTTTGGATTTCTGATTCCAGTCAGATTCTGATGTTGACTATATATTGTTAACATTATTCTTCCTTTTTTTTTCTTGGTAAGCTGATCTTGAGGTAATTCCTGCATTATTTCTACTAAGTATATATCTAGATTGTGTTAAAAGGGTTCACCGAGTTCCCCAAATAGTCAACATCTGCACAGAAAAAATTCCGACAACTTAGAGTAGCCTAAAGGCTGAAGATGAAGTTCTGACATTAAAAAAATGGTATATCTTTTTGGCTAAGGACAGTGCTTTACTGTAAAAGAGTTCTTGCTTGTTAATACAAACACAGGCCTGGTTTTAAGGTAGTATTTATTTATGACATTTTTTATATCAAGGCTCTCTAAACTTCGCCTGTAATATACTCTACTGTGATTTCACATAAAACTGTCTACCAGAAAGGATTGACATTAGTTATGAGAGCGAGTAGCAGCAGCTCTTTAGACATATAACTACTGTGCCATTTTGATGTAATTCAGTTTAAATTTCAAACATTTCTATTTAACATAATCAAGTGGTATGAAATCTTCTTTTAAAATGGCAAGTATACAGTACCAGCTCAATTGGCACTTAGCAACGGTCCTTTTGCAATATGCACAATAGCTTCCAGCAGGGAGTTTTTTAAGGACCATCCTTTGAGAGCACAAACTCACATACGTACAATCAGGA
Source organism: Melanocharis versteri (assembly GCA_013397845.1). Taxonomy (NCBI): domain Eukaryota; kingdom Metazoa; phylum Chordata; class Aves; order Passeriformes; family Melanocharitidae; genus Melanocharis; species Melanocharis versteri. The sequence goes on from VZTG01006517.1 coordinate 92,439, forward strand.
CACATCAAGGTTCTATCTCCAGCTCCCCTTGAGATGTTATTTAGCTAATGCACAAATGTTACAGCTAAGCTGTTAGCCTGAAAAATAGAACAAGCAGTTGTGTGCAGGTACAACCATTTCTTTTTTCATTCCAGGATATCTTCATATTATAATTTCACGTAAAGTAACACCTGGAAAGGTGCAGTATGCGATTTTTACTCAATAGGTGGATTTCCTCTTTTAAATGCACTGCAGCCGTCAAATGCCCCTTCTTGAATCCTGTATTATGTAGTGGCAAAGCACCTTTGAGTGGGTATACAGCTGCAGTCATTACTGGGCATCCTCTAACTAGAGTATTCTGGAAAGATATAGCTCTGTCACAGGCTGCCATCACCAGTAAATACTGCTGTGAGCATAGCTGTTCTGTATCCAATGAAAAGAAGAGATCTGGCCCTGCAGCTAGCTTTCCTCGAGAGAGTCAAATCCTGGCAAACCAGCCCCTTGTTTCAACTGCAAACCTCCCATACTTATTGGTTGTCTTCCAAAAACTGTGCTGAACCATATAATAAGTTCAAATTTCATTAAGCCCGGGAGCAGAGGGAGTTCCTAGCATGCTGCTAAAATCATGGCATAATGCTCTGAACCAGATGATTGCATTATAATCTCATTCCAGTTGGGATCTTCTTTTCCTAATAGAAGGCTTTTACATTCAAGATAGGAAAGTAAGAGGGACTCCAACACTGAAGCCTGCAATGCAGTTACTAAACACATTGCTTAGATATTTTGCACATGGAAAGAGACGATGACATTAATATTACGGCAGTAATGCTGTCTCAAGTGTAGGACTTCAGAATTGGCTGTAATTCTGTTCATATGGAAAGCTGCAACAGCAACATGGCAACAACATGGTGAAAGCACAGAAGGCTGTGTTTGCCTGATGACAAATTTTTTTTCCAAAGTAATAAGAAATATGATGCTTTGGTAAGAACGCTTGATGACAGATTGAAGGACAGATCGTTCAATCTATTTTCTTCTAGTCAATTTTTTTTTTATCATATACATCTAAAAATAAAATACGGTAAAAGACAGAAAAGCAAAATGGGCATATATTTTTTGAGGGGAGAACACTGTTATATGCATGGGACAATGAAGTAGCAGTGTAACGGACTCTTTAAAAAGATTCTCTTTGCAAGCACCTGATCATGAAAAAGCCTTAAAATCCATGAAAGCAGGAATAAATTGTTTGTTTGTTTTAAATTATAATCATGAAAAAATGTAGACATGAGTTAATGAAAAAAACTTGTGAAATCATGTTGTATTTTTACTGTTTGATTGGAGGGGAAAAATCCTTTTTTTTTTCAGTCAAAACATTCACTTAGATATTTTCTAATTGCAGTGGTTTGATTTATTCAATTTGAAACAACATTCCAAATTTAAATATAGTTTTGTTTAAAAAAGAGAGCTTAAAAAATTCTCTAAGCAAAACCGAATATTTTGTGTCTTAATTTTTTTTTTTTAAACTTGCAGAAGCCATTGAAACTTATATTGTTTCAGTTTTGGATCAAAGTGATACATATTGTCTAAATTTTCCAGTTCAGGCAGCAAATCAAAGGATCAGTGATGTGCACTTCTCTGACTGTAAGTACTATTATAAGCTTCAGTTGGATTAGGATCCTCTTCTTAATCCAGTCTATTAAAAATGCCTATGTTCTAAATCTGCATGATTTGCCTGCTGAATAACAAAGAAGAAGGTGCTCTTTTTTTTCTTTTTAATTCAAATGAAACTATCAGACACTCAAGGGATTGGTGATAGTCTAGAATATTTCGGGCTGGCCCATTCTGACTATTCAGGCAAAGGAACAGCTGACATTAGAGACAATTTTTTGTAAGGACATTTTGAGGCCCACAGGAAAATTTGATCTTCTTGACTCCTAGGTTCTGGTCTGAAGTATAGTGCTGGACCATGCAGTCGACATATTAGGTCCCCAGAGTCAGATAATTTATAAAGGTTCTTTACAAGATGGATGATAAGAGTGCACAGTGAGAAATTTTGATGGTTTGTGGTGGCACACTGGCCACACCGGTTTGGGAATGGTTGTCTCTCTCCACAGGTGAAGTGTGTAAGGCACAGCAAAAAGCAAGACTGACACGCTGTGGTGCAAGAGCAGAAAGCCATTTTTAAAATTCTGGTAAGTGTTTTCTTTTGGCCACGCTGGTTGCCTAGGTAAAGTGGAACTGGTAAAGTCTGCTGGAGAATTTACTTGTCTCAAGGTCCAATATTTAATTTTCATGGTTTTTCTTTGGGGTGTTTTTTTTTCTTTTTTGCTTAAAAATCCCAAGTGTATCAGTCTACAAAATTGGTAACAAGTAGCAGACTGTCTCTTTTTGGTTTTTAACAGAATAATTTTATAATTGCATCTGGTTAAAAAAATACTGTATAACTAGGTCCAAACAAATTTTTTTGGCTATTGTACAGAAAAGAACTTACTAATCTTAAACTATTAAAAAAATCATCTGGGCAGACAAACTTGCCTGCCAAGTTTTAGGTGGCTAGGATCCAGAGTGGCTGAGACATTAAATGTGAAAACTCAGTTCTTACAGTTGAAATGCCAAACTACAACATCAGGCCCCTGATGCTATAACTTTTAAGAGAACTAAGTGGTGTAATACTGTGCATAATTATTTCACTCACGAGCAAAAAGACCTATTACTCGTAAGCAGAACTTTAAGTAAGTTGCAAGGATATTTCTTCAGAAACATATGCCAATCATTTGACCAAACAAGACTGTGCTTTGCAGTTATATGTTACCATTTTCTGGACTTGCTGGCTAGTGCAAATCAACAGATTTTGAAAATCCATTGCTTATGACCTCAAGACATACTTCATAAACTTTTATTTCTTAACATTAAATCCATTAGGGTATCACAGGCTAAATAAAAATTATCTTATCCCATCCCTTTTTTTCTTTATTTCTCTCTTTATCTTGCTTATATGCAGTACAGTACCTGGCAGAATACCAAGAGCTAAAATTCAGCTTTCTCTGATGTTGGTGTACTAGCAGCTTAAACAGCAGTTTTCCTGCCAATTTAAACTTTTACTTTTTAATGAAGAATTTAAACCAGAAAAGCTAAGCATTTCTTCGGCTTGCTCTTTAGTAGGAAGTAAGTTTGATTTGGCACTGTTATTACTAAAGCCCTTCTTTCAAATCTTATTGAACCAAAACTAGAAATTCTGTTTAAATCCTTGTAATCATCCAAGAACATAAAATACCAAAAGAGCAATAAACAAAATAAAACAAAAATCTAAACAAATATATTTTACAACTTTGATTTTAGAGAAACAAGCTGCTCTTTCATTTCTTATTTATTAATTTTAAGTAAAGTCATTCAGTCCTACCTCATAAGAGGAATTTCCCCTTTGAGGGTGATCTTGAATTTCTCTCAAAATATACAGCTACATAAAGTATACACAGAACATTTTATTCCTATACCTGCACCATCACAGGAAGAATATTTCTAGCCTCTGAAATAACTTTGCAGACTTCTGGGGTTTCTGTATATTTTATGTTGATGAGGTCCAGAAGAAGCTTTGCTCAGTTCTAATACATCTCCATGAGCTGGGTATTTACTGCTCTCAGAAGGGGAAGAGGAGGCACGAGAAGCTTCGAAATGCTCTGGAGCAACACGTGAATAAACTTGCCTTCATTCATCTCTCCTTCCATATAAACTCCGAGTTTCCTCTGCATGGTTTTGGACCAAAAGACTGAAACAGTCTGTGGGTCAGGACTAGTGTGCAAAGTTTTGATCTTTCAGCTGCTTGTTTAAGCTGCTGACATCTGTGTGACTAATTCTGAGTCCTTTACAGAAGTTGTAGTGTTATCTGGCCATGGATCAATTATGGTGTTGCCTACTGCAAATGAGCTGTGCTAGATAGTAAACAGCTTGGTCCAGCTAATGCAGGAGGAGACGGCTGAGGCTGTGTTTATCTTGAGGCAGTGGGCTTTGTCATGTTGCAGACAACAGCAGGAGGCCAGCTGAGCTGCCTTGCCTCCAAAAGGAGTTAGATTTAGATACACCAGTGCCTTGAGAATTTGGTCTATTCAAGCCATTCAAGGTTTAAATTTTAACACATGCTTATATACTTAACTGGCCTTGATGGTGCTAGTCATATTACCTAAGAACAGACTTACTTTCAAAGGTAGCGGACGTTATAGCTCTCCTTTTTTGTGTTACAGGGATAAGCCTTTCAAACAAGGTGGCATTCTTGCTCAACTGTTTGTTCCCCTTCTATGAGATGATGAATTGGGGATATGCTGACACTGAAATCATGTCTGCCAAGTGTTTGGAGATCTTTGGGAACAAGGCTGAAGAAAACAGATAAATATTATTAGATTATTTTTTCCAGAATATATATATATATTTTCAATACCTCTGCTAATGAAGATTTAACAGTGTTGTTGATGGTTCCACACACCTTTATGTGGGAAGACTTGTAGTTCATTAAAAAAAAAAAAAAAAGGAGGAGAACCTAACTGTTCTTGAAGATGGTGAATGGTGTAGAGGGGGTGGATATGAGGAGCAGCTGAGATCACTTGGTTTGTTCAGCCTGGAGTGGCTGAGGAGACTGCCAGGAGAAGACTGAGGGAAGAATCTACAGCTTCCTCACAAGGGAAAACAGAAGGGCAGGCACTGATATGTTCTCTCAAGAGAACCAGTGCCAGGAGTTGAAGAAATGACACGAAGGTGTGTCAGAGGAGGTTTAGGTTGGATATTAAGAAAATGTTCTTCTCCCAGAGGGAGGTTGAGCACTGGAATAGTCACTCCAGGGAAGCGGCCATGGCACCAAGCCTAGAGTTCAAGAAGCATTTGGACAACACTCTCAGATAAAGGGTGGGATTCTTAGAGTTGTGCAGGGCCAGGAGTTGGACTCGGGGATCTTTTTGGGTCCTTTCCAGATATTCTAACATTTTGTGATTCACTGTACTGGAACATAACTGCAGCAATACCTAAACTAATCCAGACAATCACACACTTCCCTCAGAGCTCAGCCTTCACTGGAGCTGTGTCTCCTAATTAACAACTATCACCTGCTCTGATTACCAGATATTTTGAATTAAATTGTATACAGGCTGATTTTCAAATCCTGTATTATTATCAGATACTTCCTGTGTTGAAATGGCTGTTTGGACAGGCTTTAAAAATGAAAGCATTGAGTAGCACTAGGTACACTTCTTTATGTTCCAAGAAAACAGAGAGAAGTTCTTGAGCTTCATGAGATGGAGTGAAACTGGCTTAGTGAGACAGAATATGAGTTTTGATTCCCTAGCTGTCATGAGAGTCAAACACAACGAATCACCAAGGAAGAGCTGGAGAATTTGGCTCAAATAGGTCCTTCGAAGAAAGTATAAATAGAGCTTTATGGAGTGTATGTTCTCTGAAGAGCTAGGAGGTCTTCCTCCCTTCAGGTTTACCATCCTCTCAGGAGAGAAAAGTGGTGGCCTTTTTCGGGGGGAGAAGATAGCTATTTCATTTTTCAGTATTGGACACTCAGCACAATCAGCTCTTGAGAACGAGGCTGAAGGCTCCAAATTACGACAGTGCCCTCTCAGAACATGACTCTATATATAGAGCCCTGAGATCCACATGAATATGTAACTGGATACCACCAGGTATCTATGCAGGTATATGCAAAAATGTATAGCTACTCTGCAAAGAACTGCTTCTCTGCTGAAGTCCTGCATTGAAACTGCTTTTTACCTGTGAATGAATTAAGCACAAGACTGGTCATACCATGTGGACTATGAACTCAGTGCTCAAAACCAAGATGAAGAGTGCAAGAACAAGTTGAAATATTTGCAGAAGCATTTTTGTCAGCCAAGCACTGTAATATACTTACAGTAATATACTTACAGACTTACACCCCAAGGGAATAATCATTGCATACGTAAGATCATCACAGAAAGAGAAAAAAATGTAGTAAGAACATTTCTGTATTAAAGTCATTTCATTGCTGTATAATTTTCTAACCAAACTGACATCCAAAAACTTCCAAGATAACCATGTCTCTAAAATGGCTTTTCTTCTGAAATCTTCATTTGCATCTAACTTGTGGTGCTGTGAAGAAAAAGAGAACACAGCTGTCATTTGCGGGTTCACACCCCTTATCATGAACTACATTGACACCTGTGGCTAGCTTGGCTGCTCCCTCACTAATCCATGAGAAAACTAATCTTGGCCAACCTTCCGCCCGGCATGGTTTGTTCCCTCTACCTTTTCCATGCTGGCTTAAAATTCCTGACTGATGTGTTAAATAATCCCAGGAGGAGCCTAGGTTCCTCACAAATCGGCATGGGAGCAAAGAAAAGGGGCAAGGAGGTAATGGCAAACCAGCCACAAATACTGTTGCCTGTGGCTATAGATCCACAGAGCAGGTGGCTTATGCTGTGGATGCCTTTGTGTCTCCTCATGCAGATGATTTGGTAGCACATGACTAAACCTTGAGTGCAGATACATGACTCCGGAGACATTTGCTCAGTTTATGGGGTGAGGGAAAAAAGCAGAAATTGTATTTCAGAACATATTAGATATTTCTGAAATACTTGATGGTACATATACTGTGTGTTTAGTGCATGCATTACGCCTCGAAGTATTCATGCATGTATATTTACTTTTATAATTTATAGACCAGTTACAACACCAAGCTCTCTTCCAGATGTCAAGAATAAAACTATATTTCACAGCTACTTTTACAACTGATAGTAAATCTTGCAGATGGTATGAGTACTGTGAAAGTTATCTGACCTTGAGCAAGAAGAAAACCCCACCATAAGACTTCTATCTCAGAAATAATCAAGGTGTGCCTGCAAATGGTTGCTTATTTGCAGCCAGAGACTTTGGATCTGCACTATGTTCCTTTTTAAAATGAAGGAAGGTGCATGCTTAACCCAAAAATCGCAAAGCCAAAAATACTTTCTTTCATAACCAGTTGACCAAGGTGTGGGGCTGGCAGTTTTTGGAAAGTTTCATGGTAGTTTTCCAAGAAATGTACACATCAGCATTAAACGGCCACATCTTAATAACAGACAGACATCAGGAGGAACAGCGATATTGTATTCTGCAGCTTGCATTACACCATATGCTTGTGTTTCCCAAAAATGTTCCACATGGCTCTTTCACTTGTCCCAGTGACACTTTAAGGAGCCAGAAGATTCTGCCAGTAAAAAAGAACCCAGTTGAGAGTACCAGAGACCAACTGTTAGGACTAAAGTTAGGAGAAACCACCAAAATCGCCTATGGCATAGAAGGAGTTTTCCCAAGGCTATATTATGGTGTCAATGAATAATTGTAAATATTAAAGAGACATGGATATAGTGAAAATGGTTTTGGAAATTTTTCCTTGTTTTGCAGCTCGTGGTTGGGGGATTTTCTGAGCAGAAGGCAGTAGGTACACCACTATGGTTAACAGCTTTCAAGCATTTCAATCATTCATTGAGTAAGAGAATATTTCTCATGGTCTTTTAAATTTCCACTTGATTTCTTCAATTCTTGTCATACAATTCATGGCCATCAATTGCTCTGTATCACCTTTCACCATGCCATTTGCCACATGGAGTATCCTCTTCCTCTGCAACTGCTCTTCTCCGGCCTGCCTCTGCTATATGAAATTGTTCCATACCCATGGTCACCATCATCACATTTTATGTAACTATTCTTGTCCTATTTTAGCTGTTTTGGGGCAGGGCTGCACACACTCTGGGTAAAATAATTACAGATTTATACAGTGGCATAAAGGTAATGTTTTCTGAAGGTCATGGAAAAGGGCAAAACACTGATTCACCCACTGTGGAGCAAAAAAGGACTATTTCCACAGACACAAATACTCATGATAATCTCTTCTTTGAAAATATCAGTAAGTAGAAAACCTTATTACAAAGAAGAATATGCATCTGTTAAAAGAAAAAAACCCAAACATCAAAAGCAATATACAATCCTACAGTGAAAGCATAGGAAAAGCTGTGATATAAACCCTCAAATATTCCTAAGATCACACAACTTCACATTCATTTCTCAAAATTTCCATAAGAGCAACACAGACTCTGATGCCAAACATTTACATTCATCTTCCATCAAATTCAATAGCTTATGTTTAGCAGTAAATTCATGAGAGTTGCAAGCATTCAACCTCTGGAAAGTATTTGGCCAATTCTAGAACTTAACCCTGAAAACAGTAAAGCGAGCAAATGAGTCACTGTAAAGGAGGTTTTTGAGCATCTAATGACAACCATATGAACCTCTGTACTAATGTCAATGCATCGTTTCTATAATCCACTGTTCAGCTATAGCAGCTCAACCCCAAAATGGTGATGCAAGCTAAAACCCTATAATGCTCTTATTCAGCGGTAGAAAATCTTCAATAAACTGAGCTTTCCAAGATATCAAGAGGACAATGTATTCTTCCTAGAAATCAAAAATTATATTTTTCATATAATAACTAAGTTTAAAAAGTATGGCGAAAAACAACTGAGTCCAAAGATACCTTCCTGTCACCTCAGTGACTTCCCAATCCACTGGAGCTTTATCTTTGTGTTCATTGTGATGTGACAGGATTCTCTGGATGTGCGACCTTGCTGGTATATACTGCCCATGGCTACCTGTGCTACTCTCTTCCTTTCTCTTTATCCCCAATGCTAAGACTAACTTTCAACAATAAAATGAAATATTTTGATTGATGACAAAAAGGTTAGTTAGAAAAGTCAGATACTCAATTGTTCAGTGGAATCTTTATCCTTTGATTATGCAGTTGGCTGAGCATAAGCATTTTGATTCACTTTATTCCAATTTAACTCCCCATTGCAGCTGACCCAAAAGCTGACTTCTTCTATGCTTTGTATCCCTAGGAAAACAAAAAATGCAGTGATACTTGTTAAAAATTGCATAATATATATTTCAAGCTTTTGGCTTAGCAGAAATAAAAACTAGAACAAAAGTCATGCAAATATATAAAGGCTTGATATATTCTCTTTCTGAAAACCAGTGATAAAATTTTTTTACTGCCACTTTAAATTAATTTGATCATTTCTGCAATATAGCAGACATGGACTATTCTCAAACTTAGTATTTAGCCTAATAATGTTGCTTGAAAAGTAGTTGCATTATAGTATTAGAGCTGAATCTTTGCTCTTTAGAACAATGTCGTAATTGCCCCATTTTTGTATTTTTTCTTTTGTTTTGAAGTTTTATTTTATGCTTTCTGTTTTGCTTTATAAGCATTTACTATTATATACTGTCAAGTAAACAAAAAGAAAAATGGCATAGATACCCTCTTATTGTGTCTTTTATAATCTCCAAACTGCCTAATTTTTATAAGCAGTGCAACTGAAAAGAGTTTCTGCAAATTATCCAAAGTTTCAAATATAAACACACTCTGAAATCCAGTCCTCATGCATAGCACATTGTAATGCTTTACATCTTTTTCTCTATATTTAAGGAGCTGGTCCAAAATCTGGAGCTCTAAATATATTTTAAACTTTTGTTTGTTTCAAAAAAGTCCCCTTAATTTGAGGTACAGGCTGGGTTTTAACATCCATTTTTAAATTTACATCACTTCTGAGATTTTATAATGTATGTGTGCAAGGGAGAAAAGGACAGAAAGGGAAAACGCGTGCGAAAGAGAGTCTAGCTTGGCAGGCATTTCGTATTCTGTTGCTACAAGACTGTTTTGCAGGAAAGCAGTCAGTGAGATTAACCGCATTATAAACTTTCCTGAACGTACAGTATATTGTAGTAAATTTTAGTATTTTTCATAATCCCAGTATGGTGTTACATAGTGCACAATGACTTTGGGTTGATTTTTTTTTTTCCCATACAAATCCTTTATTCCTGAATACCCAACATCTGTCCAATCACCCTGATACCTAATGTGCAACAGATTGAAAGGGCAAGTTTCCCTGCATGGTTCCAAATGAAGGCTAAAATGATCAAAATCTCAACTTTAACTTGACTACTTCATTCTCTTGAACTTGTGCCCTGCACAAGCACAAGCACAACAGTGGAGAGGGGGGAGGGCACCAAGGTTTCATGCATCACTTCTTTTATTTTCTGTTCCTCTTGTCCCTCAGTTCCCTGCAAACAGATGCATCTCTTCCCTGTTGCCAGCCTCCTTAGTTTTGCATCTGAAGTAAAAAGTATATCCACCATGTAATTTAGGGTAGCTTTCACATTGTGGCGGCCAGAGAAGGAGTAGGAAGATTTAGGTGGACGGAGAAATGACATGCCTTGGTGGGGCAAGAAAGTCTTGCCCATACTGGCCTCTTATGATAAAAAGACGTGGTGACATAAGGATCAGAGGTGGAAGAAGCATTTGCATTTGTGTGCATTTAGGTACGTTATCTAATGGGCAAATAAGTGCTATATTGAGTACCGGATATGTAGAATTTCAGTGTTGCCTGTATGTGTTCTTTCCACTCTACATTGCTGCTTTCCACAGGGTATGTAAATTCACAGTGCTTTTCCAGATAAAGTTCATAAAATGAGCAAATTTTTTTTTCATGTTTTTGCCTTTTTCTTGTTTTATCCAAAGCAGAGACAATTAAATGTTCCTTTTGCTCAGAGGAACTTATTGAACACTCAGTGTAATGACTTTAGATGCATTTCTCACAGCTTCACTTAGGAGTACCAGGAACATTTCCGTATAGATTTCTCTAACATGCATGTTGTGAGCAATTCTGAGAATGTGACATTGTCATCAAGTGCTACAAAACTAGGAAATGTGTGAGTGGGATCCTGCCTGCCTTTGCCACGTGTGAGTGTCTGAGTTCCTTTGTCTGTGTCTGACACACCTCAGCCTCTGTCTTTTGCAGTTCAGTTGGATTTTTTCTGTCTTCCCCCATTTCCATCAGAGCGCTGGTACTGCGAGTGGTATTGTGTCAATAAGCAAGCACTTTGGTGCAAAATTACTCAATCATTAGAAGGGATGTGTGGCAGTGAAGATATTTTAGCTTTTACATTTTTTATCACACTAGGGCTATTTTTTCCTTCTTTTCCATTCTTATTATTAACCTTTTTATAGAAAATTGGCTTACCAAGAATTTATGAATTAGCAAGTCTATTATAATGATGAATGGTAATTACCATTTAAATCCTGAGTCATTCATCAGCTTGTTCACCATATGTCAGGTGATACAAGAGTGCATGAATACTTGTCTAGTGAGTATTTCTCAAATGATTGTTATATTTGCCTGAACTTTGGACCTGAATGCCAAATACTAGGTGAATAAAAGTTAAAATTATAGAAAAAGAAAAAAAATTACACTTAATATAAGCCGAGGGGGAGAGACAGCACAATAAGAGGCAATGCTGGTAGTGACACCTATTAGCATTAGAAAATTATTACTGCATTTTTTATAATTTAGAAAGAATAAACGTGGATTTGAGCTTTTTTGAACATACACAGAAAAGCTCATTATTGCAAATGAAACCCTCATATAAGATTCCCAGGTAAGGAATCATTTTTCCAAAGAAAAGTCAGGTTTGGGAAAGAGCTTACCAATCGGCCTAGGTAGCCCAATCAAGCCTGAAGTTGCTTGCGAATTTCTGCCCTCATCAGATGTTTCTTTAGGAGTGTGAAGGCAGGTCCTGGCTTCTGCCAGGATCCCAGAGAATGGGTATCTATATAGCCAAACCAGCTGAGTTCATTTGATCCTACCAGTCTCCTTCCTTGATGATCTTTAATGACTGAGGAAAAAAAATTGAAAGGGCGCAACAGTTGAACTGTCACTCAGCCTCCAAATCCAACCTGAGGTCTGCTAATGGGGCAGTGTGGGGACAATTTCAATTCATCTGTCAGTGCCAGACATCCCAGGGGTGTAAATTCAAGATTTCTGTCACCAGACTTCTCAGTGCTTCTTCTCACAAAAACCAAAACAATACAAAGATATCCTCTGGGTCCCCCATAAAAAACCATCTTTTTAAATATGAGTGAAATTATTGTGACAGAAATGGGTTCACAATTTATGTCAAGTGATAAAGAATCTAAGGACAAAGTTAACATTAATGATTATAACTTCAACTATTTCTTTTCATTTTCACCTACTGTATCTCTCTTAGGTTTAACAGCTCATAAACTGAAGCCAACTTTCTGAATGATTATTTAATTCTTGAAATGTAACCATAGCCTAGGAAGAAAATACTAAAATATTAATCCTGGTGACAGACAGCAAATGCTAGACCCAGAAGCTTAATGGTGCTAAGCTGAATGGAACATACCAAGTCTGTTATCCTAACAAAACACAGTCTCTGTCTCTGCGCAGGCTGGAAGTGTTCTCTTGCTATAAGCATCTGAACAAAGTCAAAAATTAAATAACAGTTTTAAAATGAGTAATCTTGCAGAGCTAATCTGAGAGGATCTTGTTCAGCTCATCTTGCTGCAGAAAAAAAAACCCAAACAAACGAAGAATATTGTTTTAATCAAAGGTCTGTTGTTCTATCAACACCCAGTTTTCCTCATTGTGCTAATATTGTCATTCTGCTTTATATTATTATCGCCTCTACTTCTGAAAAAAATTAAGTTTTTTATTGCTGTTCTGAAACTATTTATATGCAGAAAAATGTTGTTGAAGTTTGGAAAGAAAAGAAAGAACCGCATAATTTCCTGTTGGATCCTCTTACCTTTAGATCAAATCATGACTAATGGATGTGAACCCTTCATTCAGCTCCCTACACAAATTGGGAAAGGTGTCTACCCAGAGGTAGACTTCACTGCCAGCCTATATCTTAGAGTGAGTGGCTTTGTGTACTTTAAATTTAAGTAGAATCAGGTGCTGTACATTACAATTAGAGATGCTTTCTTTCTTAATTAATGCACTCAATTAGATATAATTGTTTTTAAATTGTGTTTTGCAGAAATGATAAGATACTTTTATTTAGATGCCCTTGGTTCAGAAACCCTTGGAAATTATAGAAGGTAACCAAATGGAAACCAAGGGAAGATGGCTAGGGACAAAATTAATCTGCAATCTAAGAAGAAGAAAAATGGAGGAGGGAACATGATAAAAAAATTTTGGGGGAAGTTCTGAATAAAAACAATCACCAAAAAATAAAACCATGTGTCTCTAGGAAGAGGGGTAGGATTTGTGACCATCAGTTTCAGCTGTAGACTTGCAGAGCAAGCCCTTACTCAGACATAAGGAAAAATATCAGAATCATTCTCTATCCTCTTTTGTATTCTGTAGAATTTAACCAGACTATAACACAGCATGTTTGTTTTGGCATCTCAGCAGCTATTAACAAAGGGTTTGGATGCCTGCAAAAGCCATCCACCATTCAGACCTGTGCAATGAGCCACAAATCTGGTAAAGATAACATTTCTGTTTCTGATTGAGCAAAAGCACGGTGTAATAATCAGGTGAGTGTTCTTTCAAAGAAAATGCTAAAAAAAGTCCTGTATGGTGGCAGATACTATATCCCTGGATCAGCAAAAAGAGCAGAGATTCCCATTGACGCCTCCCACCAGAGGCCCCAGTATTCCTTAGGCTGCCTCTGTATGTCAGCATGTGAAGTTGATCTTTCCCAGCTGACGCTGAGCTGAAATTTCTTGGAAGCAGCTGGGGTGGAGATGTGCCAGACAACCTTAAAAAATAAATCAGTTACAAGTGAACCAGGGAAGCCCCCAAGGCCCAGAGGTAGGGCGGGTGTTTTGCTACATGCATTACTAATTAACTGTGAAAAGTTTTGAACGGTCCCAAAATTTTTTGTGAGTACCAGCTACCTTTTAAAAAAAAGGCCATAAAAGAAGGTAGAAAACACACTTCCAGTAACTGAAATTAAGCATACAGAGTTTGGAGGGGGGAGGTTGCAGAACCCCAATCCACAAGCAAACCCATTCTAGTTTTTTAGTTTTAACTTGATGTGATTATTCATGTCAGAGTGTTCCTTTTCATAACTCATCTGACATAACCGAGAGTGACAAAATTTGTATAATGCTTATTTCTTTTTACGCCCATTCCCCAATATTTTTTTCCAGACAAATATTACTTCAGGCTTCAGAAGCCTTTGGACTCCTAACTACTCAAAACCTAACCTGCAATTAGGAGGCTTGAATCACTTGGAAAATCAGGTACTCTTTACTCTGCCTTGGGGTTCATATTGCAGAAGGCGGTATTTCAGGCCCTGCATTTTTAAGATCAGAGGCCTCAAAGGAGAGAGGCATTGCACTAGAACAGCTTGATTTTGGATAACCAAAGTAGAATAATTGTAGTTTTCATAATTTTAAAGCCATTTGAGAGACTGCAGGAGCCTTAAACAAATTTTATTAATAGTAAACAAATTAAATGTAAAGTTTCACAATGCTGAAAATCTATGAAGATCAGGAGCTGCACACATCCATTAGGGTCTGAATATATTTTGCTGACCTTTCCAGACAACATTTTTCAAGGGAAAAATCAGGGTTTTTTGCATCATTTTATGTAACAGTAGTAATCTGTAAACTATGTAGCTTGTTTCGTAGAGGGGGGAGGTTTCCACAGCTGCCTATCTCTACCAGACACAGCTATCTGTTACCTGAAGACATAGTTCATTGATTAGGGCTGGGCAAAATTTCAATTGCGTGCTGTTTTTGCCAATACCCAGCTCAACTATGCATGACACGTGGATGATTATAGCTCACGTTTACCTCTAAGATGATAGAGAACAGAGACATAGGAAGCACTGAACCACTGAATTGGTACTAAATAGCTGTACCAGCCATTACCATTTCTGTTCTTTGACTTTACTGGTAGAGATGAAAAACAGGGACAAGTGCGTGCCTTTTGTAGTTGATGGAAAAATAGTTTACTAAGCCTGGGCTGCATTAGTGCCTGGTACTCTTCTGTACCCTTGGAGTTGTGCTGTGCAAGACCCCAAGCTATTCGGAAGTAGAGGCTTTAAGTCACCTTCATCTCCTCACCAGGGTCCTCCTGGGGCTCTGTTCGTCTACTGCATTCCTGCTTCCTTGAAGCCTTGAGAGGCATGGTGAACCAATGGCAGTCCCAGTCCAGGGTGCTTCAGCCATGTCCTGGTAGCCTTAGCAATGCTGCATGCACCAGCAAGCGACACACAGCGGGTGTTTAGAGACCAAAATAAAGATGGCACATTGCAAAACAGGCTTAAGGTACACTGCCTCAGCTAACATCATGCAGTTTTCTTCAAGAGCCTCTGTATGTGTTCCTGAACATGATTGTGTATGTACATGCCTATAGGTATATGCAGTACTATATTGTGTGTGTATAGTATGCATTACTTCTTATTTTTAAAAATAAAATTAAAAATATAAAGAAAAACAGGTGCTCGGTGAAAACCACCTACATATGCTGAGCTTAGCTTTCCTGAATAAGTAGATGAAAAGGGTTGGAGGTAAAATAAGAAATGTTATTAGATAAGGTTAAGAATCAGTCTGAGGTGGCTATCTGCACCATCAAGACCAAAAGAGATTTTTCTTTTTCAGAATTCTTGCTGGTAAGTGCAGCAGAAGAATAAGATTCAACCATCGTTTAAAAAAATTTATCCTCTTTTCTTTGTTGTTGTTGTGGGGGTTTTTTTTGTTGTTTTTGTTTGAGTTTTTTGCCCCTTGTGCTTTGCCAAAGGGCATCAGGGAGTTCTTGAATTTAGTTGGAAATGTGAGTGATGATTTTAGTTTGGGAAACCTTTTCCCAATAACAGAAGTAGACAATTACTATGTTTTAAGGATTCATTCAGCTACCTAATAGATAGTGCATAAACTGGTGTATATAACTCATAACAGTAAGATTTGTGGGAGAAATAAAAAATTATAAGACAGAAGTTGACTTATTGAATTTAGGCTAAAAATTCTCGCACTTGCCGCACTATTTTAAAGGAAACAGATTTAATAATAACCTCACATTTAATCACTTGGAAGACATGATTTTAACTAAAATACATCACTAGAAAATCAGTGGAATTATTACTCCATTTTCAGAATGAAACCCTGACAACACCTCATTTCATTTTAAATTAAATAGTTGTTAAAGAAAAAAGAAATAAATATTCAAATCTGTGGTTTGATGGAATTACTACAGTGAATTTAAACAGAAGCAGATGGATTTGCAAGGGCTATGAAGAGAAAACGCATCCTAAAAATTAATATTGCCTACAATGCATTGACTTACTGTAATACCTACCAAACCATCTTTAACAGTAGGATTTAAATTGCAAAATTGACATGGCCGGTTTCTAGACCTTGACTTTTCCTGGTAAGGAGATCCCTGATGTGGAGGGGACTATTACTAAGATTCTGAAGTTATCCTCTGCACTGAATGAAAAAAAATATTCATGCCTTTAGGGGTTGTGGGTCCTTGCTGTGATTTACATAACTTACTGTGAGCAGCCATGGCAGACACCAATTATAGAGAACTTTGTAACTGCTCTACCTGTAGCTCCCAGTGGAAGCCATGTTTCTGTTGTATTAAATCTGTACAGAAATGACAATGGGGGTAAGGAAAAAAATAAGTGATGCCGTGAACGTTTTAAGTAAACCTTTGGGAACAACAATATATGTACTGTGGTGCAACAGATAATGCAATTTTGCTCAACATTTCAGAGAACACGCAGACCAAATAAAAAGAAAAAAAAAAGCAAAAATAAAAACAAACCAAGAAATCCAAAACCGACAGGAGCTGTAATGTCACTTTGCCTTTCATAACCACTGCAGTTTTGTCAGACAAAAGCTGGAAGTTGAAATTATTCCTGTTATGTGTTTGGTTTGGAAAGGAAACATGGCCAGGTTAAAAAAAAATTCATTTACCAAAGTGTCATCATATGCAGTGCTGGGAAACGAATTCTGCATGTCAGCCCAAATAAAAAAAAATAGTGCTGAAAACTGCCTCAAAAGCTTATGGAGTTATTGGAATTAGTATTCACTATGGAAGTATCTGTAAAGTAGTTCACTGTACCACTAAAGAGCTCCTGCACAGCCTAAACAGAAGCTGGGGGGTAGCTGGAACCTGCTGCCACCTCCAGAGGAGAGCAGAGAAAGCTGAAGGCACATTTCCATCCCTCTGTGTACATGGCCTGGCACAGAAGCGTGAGCTATGGCACAGCTACACATCTATCCAGACTTTCTCTAGGCTTCAGAGGGAAAGGAGGAGTAGTCCTTTGTGCAGACAAGGATGCAAATATTGTGCAAATATTCTGTGCACCAGGCCGTGCGTGGAGTCCTGCTGCGAAGTGGTCTGTGCCAGCTGGGTCGTCTGCTCTGTGAAACGTCATCGGTGCTGGATGGACTGCGCATGCTGGGGTGCCTGGAGCTGCCCCTGGGACACAGCTCAGATCTCTGTCTTGTAAAAGCCCTGTAGCCCTCTTGAAATATTTCTATTGGGGCTTGAAAGGCTGACAGGAGGCACTTTGCTGTTATGTTCTTAGTGCTTCCTGGAATTTTAGAAAACAGCAAAAAGAGCTCCAATTTTTGACTTTCGTGTCAAATAAAACCAGAACATCTTTTTAAAACAAACAAGCAAGCAAGCAAACACCACCCAACCAAGCAAACCAAAGCACCAACAGCCCCTCCCAAAAAAACACACCAAAACCAGAACCCACAAAAAAAAAAACCCTTTAAAGAGGAAGATAGAATTAAGTTAGGCTTTTTGTCTTAGCTACTACTACTGTTAGTGAAAGGATGGAAGACTGAGCAGAAGTGGAAGGATGCAACAACCTTTCAGATAACCCATGCCCGTATGGTGCCACGACTGGGTCCACTTTGAACCTAAGTGTGAGTAGAAATATTTTGTCCTACATGTGTTTCAGATTAACTTTTCAGCTCCTACCATTCCTGGTTACTCGGGTGGTGGTTTATTCTGAATTGAGCAGGTATCTACTAGAGTTTCCTATATATTTGTATTGTCCAAAGCCGTAAATTAACTCTTTTCTCTGTTGTTGGTTTAATAATAGCCTGTTGACCTCTGGAACCTAGAAAAATCTCTTCTGGAACATTTGGAAAATTTGGAGTAATTCTCGGTGTATTTAATCTTAACAGTGTTAAAAAGAAAAAAAAAAAAACACTTGGAAAGTGAATTGAAAGAATTGAAAACTAGAAATTGAGACTTCATGCTCAGTTCTTTCATTCTTCATTAAGATTTGCCCCTTTGGTTAACAATCCTGTATAAAAAAATTCTGTGAAAGTGGTTGTAACTGAATTAAAAGTAGATCCCACTTTGTCTCTTCACTTGCATGAATCAATCCTGTCTGCAGCACATAACCTGAAGGGGAAGTGTTGCTCACAAGTTTTGCAAATTTTCACATATGCTGAAGTCAAAAGGTCTCAAACACTCTTATTTGTGTCTCAAGAGCTAGAATTGATAGTCTGCTATTTCTGCATGCTCTAGACAAGGAGGAAAATGATGGATGAAATCCACAAAGGGCTGAATTAATTTGTCAAGATATATTAAAATTAGTCTAAAATATTTGTAGCTGGTTGCTATCTTCATCTGGAAAACCAAGCATGTTCATCTGTGAGCACTGGCAGCAAACCAGACCAAAGACTCTTTGTGACGACTTTTTTTCTTTTTTTTTTTTTTGTCTGGACTGAGCCACTGAAGAATGTCACTGTGAGTCCAGCAGCCTAATCCTCCAGGCATCCCTCATGGGGCTTGGGCTCCCTGGTCCATCCTGCAGAGAAGTTTCTGTTCGACTGGACCTTCTCTCAACATGGGGTAAGAAGGGCTTAAGAATCATCTGTGCGTGCCAGCTCCATAATGCTGCTGGTGAAAACAGACCACTTTGTGGATAACATATGCTATGATGGCTTCATTAGATACAGCTGTGAAGTCAGTCATTTTCAGCATTGTATCACATATTAACAATTCTACAAGTCTAAATGTGACTGAAAACGGAGAAACAAGTAAAGTGTTGATAGACAGTAGGATTCTGCAGTGCCTCAAGAGCCTACAAAAATCCCTTTATCTGAAATTCAGAGCCTTAACCAGTTCACAGGACAGGTCAAAGAAATAATTGTTCATTTTTCTGTCTGTGTGCCCCTTAGTCTCCCTTTGTGCATCACACTCCTGGAAGGCACCATCATCACAAAGCCAATGAAAAAACCAGTCATTTTCATCATGATTCCAGGGACTCTAGGTTATTCACATTTGCAGGGGAGCTCACTCCAAACACACGTCCTAGGTGATCGGATTAGAGCTGTTGTTTTCTAAGGACCAATGCTTGCAGACATTTTTCAGCTATCAAGTCCCTAGTAAAACCTAAAAATATTGTAATCTTAACTAAAGCTATATTCGTTGCATTCATTCTACTGCAGGTGTTATCCCATAAACATCATTGCACATTTTATTGAAGGGAGGGAGATGGTGACTTTTGAACCTCTAAGCATATTTAATTGCTATTTTAAAAATTTAAACACTTTTTTATGTTTCACATATTTCAGTTTTTCTGCCTGTCTAAAGCTGAAATAGGATGCTGTTTCAAACATTGCCTCATGTTTATGAACAAGGCAAGGTGCTCTTTGAGCATATGATATTCTACTACAGCAGAAAGAAAATAATTTTATAGAGTGTTTTTGCACATGCTATTAAGATTCAAGTCTTGATTTCTTCCCCTTCTAAACAGTGTCCCAAAGACCTGTGGTATCCTCTGTGTTAAGTGCCGGGTTCAAGAGATTAAGGGCAATGACTGGCATCTAGTTCACTTTTATTTCCATTTCAGTGCAACCTCACATCGCTATACATCTGTTTTGTTGATTCAGAAGAGCACTTGAGATGCTTTACAGTTGATTTTGACAAGTGCTACAATTTGATATGGGTAGATAATTCTTGCTGAGTTGATTTCAAAAGTACAGAAATTATAATTTTGAGTAGATATTACCTTTCTTTATGATCAGAATTTTCATGTAATATACTGTGCACTTAAGCTTCTTAATCACATTTTCTTTTTTTAAACATTACATTCTTTCCATCTAATCAAGTATTGCAAATTAAAATATTGTTCTAAATATATCTTATATTATTTTTCCATGCACTGCGGACAGCTCATGCAAAACCCACTTGAAAAAGTGGTCCCTCCTAACCTTCTCACCAAAACTATTTGGTTTGGAATTTAATTAAGCAGCGAGACAGGACAGACTATATGGCAAGGTTGATTAATGCACACCTCGGGTGCATTTCACCTCATGCCTCCAGCACATCTGAGATGTGGAGTAATCAGTTCAACTGCTTAGTCAAAGTATCTTAATGTGATTATAAAATGGGCATACGTTAAAAAATAAAAAACTCAAATATGGCAACATATCCTTTCACTACTAAATGCCATGCCGTGGGATGAAATTTGGACCAAAAAAAAGTAAATAATTTAATTAAATTCCAGGTTTAAACACAACAGAATTATCTAGCTGAAATGTTTTATGGGGTGATATGTGAGTGTTCCATCCTGTTCCCTCTGCACCCCATTCCTTTGGAGTGTATCAAAACGAGTAACCCATCATCACCCCCAGCTTCTGACTCCTTTCTGTTTTCTCTCTCCAGTCTAATTCTTTACTCTCTTTCTCCTTTTTGTTTATTTATTGTCCTTCTGCCTCAGGCATTTCTCCCTGACGTCAGTATTTACCGGGCATGAGCCTGTGCGCTCTTGTATTGGTGGTCCCCAGGTGCTCTTCAGCACATGGATTGATGAGGGAAGGACCTGTCCTTGGCTAACCTCCGTGAACACTGCAGTGGGGTTAACTCCAGATTTACGCCGTGCAACTGACAGCTTAAGTAGTCTCAGGTGGGGGCTTTCAACAGAAATTCTGGCTTGGTACTTCAAAGAAATATGAAGTAGGATGGGCAGAGAAGTCTTCAATTTTTGGAAGGGACACCCATCACAGGTTTGTTTTCACCTGAAGGAGAATAGACTAATTTATATTGTTAGCAGAAAGTACTGTCAGAATGTAATCTGAGAAATAGCAGTGTTCATGTCACGATTTCCTGATAACTATTCCACAGATATATATAAGAGAGCATAAGCTTCCACCTCACGCTTTTGTGTGCCTCCCCCAAAGGCCTGGTGCTCCAAATATCTACTTATGCCTTTCTGGGCTGGGACAGAGTTAATTTTCTTCACAGAAGCTGATATGGGGCTGTTTTGGATTGGTGCTGAAAATAGGATTGACAACACAGGGAAGTTTGAGCTATAGCTGAGCATTTCTTATACAGCATCAAGACCTTTTCTGCCTCTCACCTCACCCCACCCACAAGGAGGCTGAGGGTGCACAAAGACTGACCCCAATGAACCAAGGGGTATCCCAGACCATATGGCATCATGCTCAGTATATGAAGGTGAAAGAAGAAGAAGGAAATGTGGGGTGATTTTCAGAATGATGGTATTTGACTTCCTCAGTCACTGTTACCTGTCATGGAGCCCTGCTTTCCTGGAGGTGGGTGAACACCTGCCTGCCCATGGGAAGTGGTGAATGAAGTCCTTGTTTTGTTTTGCTTGCATGCCTGGCTTTCATATTATCTATTGAACTGTCTTTATCTCAGCCCACAAATTTTCTCACTTTTACCCTTCAGTTCCCTCTCCACTGTGGGGGAGTGGGTGCATGAGGCTGAGCTGTTGGCTGGGCTAAACCCACAATACTGCGCAATCAGGAGTGAGATTCCCGTCGAGTTCAGCCTTGTTTGGCCCTCAGAGAGCAAATTTTACACCACCATCTGCACTGACTGTCAGAGGGCTGCACTGCTGGCGTGGGAGAGAAGGCTTTCCCACCCCACAGAAGGGATTGATCAGTTGAGACCAAGGGTCTCTGGCAATTGCCTGTGACTCCGTGAACTTCAGTGGGTGGTGTGCCCTGGCATCCTTGTAGGTCTCGATCTCCTTTGTCCCTTTGAAAAGAGAATTTGGCTGGAAGTTTCTGAGTTTAAGTTAGAGGAGTTTCTGAAGAAAGGGGGTTTTTTGTTTGTTTTGTGGGTTTTTTTTTTTTAGTTTTAATTTTCTCTCAAGAGAAGAGAATATAGCCTAGAGTTTTTAAAATATCACTGAAAATGAGAATCTGCTCAGTTGTGGGGGAGTGTTAAGGGTCCCCAAGGAGCCAAACAGATGAGCAAAGGGGAGAGAAATGTCTGGAGTAGTGATGGAGGGAGGACAAAGCAAGCAACAAAAATAACAAAGTAGAACTGGGGCTGATACACAGAAGGGAGAAGAGGGAATTTAAAGAGCAGAGAGGGAGAGGCATATATCCAAAAAACAGAGGAAGATTAGAACAGGAGACAGGAGGAGTGGGGATGGGAATGCCAGAAAGTCCAACTTCACATCAAAAACAAAAAAACGGTGTCTGAAATGGCACAGTCTGCTTGGGGGACTACTCCTTACTGATGCAAGCAGACCCACTGACATTGTTCAGTTTTTCATACAAGGGCTGCAGGAATGAGCCCCATATCCACCAAAGGATTTCAGATCCATGCTCACTGTGTCCACGCAGTCACTGCTGGGCTGGATTGCCACATGGCACCCCAGCTCTGCCATTCGCTTATCTCTATTTAGAATCTTCCTACGTGGTTTTCTGTTGTTCTGTTGGCCACAAAACATAAGAGGAATTCAAAGAAAATTTTTTAAAAAGTCTGCTGGGAGACATGGGCCTTCCTCTTCTGAGAGGTGCGTGTGAACATTTCTGTCTAGCACAGACTGGATTTGTCCAAATTCTGCAGTTCTGAAATCTGGATCAGCATTTTTAAGCAAGAAAAATAGCCAATTCAGACACAGTTTTTTTTAAATAAATACATTTCATTTTAGGTTTATGGTGTTAATACTAGCGATACCTAATTGCGATTTAAAACTAAATTCCTTTTCACTTGTGTTAAATAAACATTCCGTATTCTCTATTCAGATGAATAGTTTTTTTCTAGTCAGTAGTCACATTAAGGTTTATAGGGTCATACACATAAATTAGGAATTGTTGAAGAAATAAGTGTTTATGGAGAATCCATCCCATAAATAGCAGAGAAAAAGCAAGTAAGGTTATCCATGCAGGGCTGCTGATATATATACAGGGTTACTCACAAAGTTTCCTCTAGTGTTACATTTGTATTCATATATGTCAAAAATGCAATGTTATTTCTTTTTAAAATAAATTGGAAGCACAAGTCTGTGGTGTATGATTATTTTATTAACTGATAAATCAGCTAGCTCTCAAGGGTATGGAAGAAATGTATTTATTTAATTTACAAATAAACTGTATCCACTCCCCACTCCCATCCTTTGTTAGAACTATGCACTAAGAAATTCCAGTGTTTCATATTCAGGTTGCTTAAATGTATTTTCAAGAGGTAAAAGAAAAATATATATATATATATTTGAAATCTCTAGACTTCAGCACAAACAAAATCCCATACAATATGAATAAGTGTAAACATTAAGAGTGTGTTTTCAGTGGACATGTGCTTTCATAGTCATGTAAGTTGTATTTCCACTGTACTTTTTTAACTTTAGGTATACAAGTCCATACTTAATACCTCTAAATATTACAGCCTGACTGTTGGCACGGCTGAGTACTGGCAGTTTCACATCCATAAATTCTCCATTGAGATCCAGATAGGTGAATGACTGCATCCATATGGAGATGCCCCTCTGCATACAGTGTAAAAATTTGAATAAAAGCAGATCATATACAGGTTTGTAGGGTTTTTTCCTATGACAAATCACAGGCTTTTATGGAAGATGTAAGAGTTGAGAGCTACTTAGTTGAGAGCATTTTCTTATCTTTCAACACTTATAAAAGAGGGTTATTCCATAATTATCCATTATGGGGACAAAAACTTCATCAGTTAGGGAATAACCCTTTTTTTATCTTGTCTTAGTTGAAGAAGCTCACTCTAATCTCCTGTTTCACTGTGCAATCTACTATTAAAAATGGATCAAAATGTCAGACTCTCCTTTATGTTCTTTTCCTATATATATACATTAAATGAAGTATCTGAGTTTAACAAAGGAGAAATATATTCTCTGGCACTGCCTACATCACACATCTGTTCTTTCCCATGCTTAGCCCAATCTGAGTGCTTCTATAGTCATGACTAGCAAGTCCCTGTCTGTACTCGTGATATCAGTTGCTGTTGTCCCAACAGCAATTGAAAATCAGGTACCAGTTATGCTCTGTTAACTCCAACAGCTTTGAGTTCATCTTAAGCCTGTGGAGCATCTATGCCATAATAAAATGATGGCAACAACAAGAGAGGGAAGGAATGTGGTAGGAAAAAAAACGTGCTGGAGAAGAAGAAATTAGAATGCTAGAGAGCACAATTCAGTGGGTGTGTGAAGTTTGTGGCAGGTAGTGAATACAAGCTTATAGCTGAGATATATAGGAAAATAACTATTGAATGCTGCTCAGGAAAAAAAATAGATTCTGATACTAACTCAGTTAAGTTACTGTTATTTTTGTCTTGGCAAAACTAGAAAAAGTCATTAGGATCTGATTCTGCAATCCTTGTTTCATAAATATTCTCAGAGATTTCACTGTGGCTACATGTTTATAAACCTTATTTTACTGCACATAGGCCTAATGCTGTGGGATGCCATCTAGTCTGGTTAACTTGGACACCCGATATTGTGTGCTTCAAAAAGCAGTCCTAAATCTTCAGCTCTGACTCCTTATCAAGCTGATGAAGAGCAGCAGGCTTACTTAAAGGCTCGGAGTGACCCTGCACAGCCAAGGCCTGACAGCTAAAATAAGCTGGCAGCATCTACTTCTTGAAGTTTCTTTCCAAACAGTAACCTACACAGGAAATTTTAACATGGTTTGGGACACTTTCTTTGCCACATGCAAAAAGTTTTGACATAAGTTAAAAACCTGAACTAGGCAATGGAATTTCTACAACAAGTTTCTTAAGCGTGTGGCAAAATTTTACTCTCTTACGCTGCGTGAATGCAATATTCCACAACTAAAGTAAATAAAAAGTTTGTACATTAAAAAGGAGGAACTATATGACAGCTATTGTTGTTGTGGTGGTGGTGGTTATAATAATGATATCATTATTATTATTATATCATTATCGAT
>VZTG01006517.1:122438-144938 GCA_013397845.1 Melanocharis versteri
TACTACATCCTTCCACTGTTCAAGGAGAACCCTTCTGGGGTTTGGTTCACTTGCAAGTTTGCACAGATTTTGTCCCAAATAGCTCACCTACTCTGTTTCTGAGGGCTTTCAGAATAAAAAATTAAGTCCAGAAAAACAGAAGCAGCAATGTTCCTAACTAGTGTATGTACCCTTTTAGGACAGGACCAAGTTTTTTTATCAGGAATAGGTATAAAATAGGTCTTTGTGGTGATCCTTTGAAATCAAGTGAGATTTTGTACAGTACATGTATGTGGTTTATTAGGCAAAACCTTGTAAGTTGAGTTTTCTAAAGTAAATTTCCAGTCTGTTTTTTCAGCTGGATAATCTATTACATTTAGCTTTTCCCACTCCAGTCAGTGCTTGTTAAAACTTCTCCCTTTGTGTCCATGTGTTAAGATGATGGACAGTATTTGCTGATTCCAGCTTATCTAGGCTTTTAACAGGAAAATCCTGGATCAATTCAACCTGTTTGAGCCAAAAATCTTGTAAATGCCTGAGTCTGGGGAATGGTTTCACAGTAATAAACAAACACAAGTAGTTTATGGAACTCTGCTGAAAAAAAAAGAAAAATCTTCTATATTAACACATTCATGTCCATAGCATAAAATGTCTTTTTTTTTAAAAAAAATTCTTAACCCATCCTTTGCACGTACCACTGTGCTGGAAGCCAGTTGGAAAGAATGGCATATGCCAAAGAATTAGTTCCCTGCTCACAGATGGAGCAGAAATGTGCTTGTAGCTCAGGTTATGTTTTCTGCTCCTGATAACTCTGAAATATTCACATCTGGCCCTTACATTTTTCACTTACCATCTATTTGCCTCTGTTTTCTCCTTCCACATCCTTGACATGCTGATCTCAGCATTATATCGATGAATGATGCAGGGATATCACAATTTCTCGTTTGTTTGTTTGTTTGTTTGTTCTAACAGGAAAAAAAGGGACAAAGTCTGACCAAGGAAAATCAGTTTGTGTGAATAATAAAGACTGTGTATAGGACAGAAAACAAACCTTTTTATGAAAGTCAGTTTCTTCTGACATCCTCCACTGTCCATAGATATGCTTCTTAATGTGTTGGTCCTTTAGCAAACACATCCATTGGGAAAGGGAAAAAAATAAATAGAGGAAGAAATAGGAGACAAGCCATGAATCTGACAGAAGAACGTGGAGATCAAGGAGTTTTGCCAGTATCAAAAAAACCAGAATAAATTAGAACTTCTCTTAGTGTATGTCAAAATCTTTGAAGTTTTGTGAAGTTATTGTGCATCGTAAGAAAGACCATTTTCCCCATGTATATCGGCTAACTGATTGCCCCAGGGGCAGAATGGGTCGTAAGAGAAGATGCATATAAAACCCATCTTAAAAAAAAAAAAGAAAAAAATTAAAAATTTCCTGTGAGACTTTTCAGCTTCAGAAGTGTTTTTAGGTTCTGCCGTGTTGCATGCTTTACAGCTTAAACAGTCATGTATACAGAGCACAGCAAATACAACTGCCGTGTTTGTATTTCACTGGGAACGTGTTTTTGGTGCATCTTCACATTCTAGCAAGTGACAACACACAGTTGGCACTTGTCCTTGCAAGACAACAGAGATGAAAGGAACAGCCAGTTTTATCTATGTTATCAGAACTCAGTGAATAATTTGAAATTGATAATTTAATGTTAAAACGTCACTTTCGAATGTTCCCAAACTGTTTGTGAAACTGTACATTTTCAAAGCAGGTAAGAATTATTAGAATCAATAAATGTATTGCTGGTACACTCCATACCAAAATTACAAATAATTAAGTCAGTCATCTTCTTCACTGACTTCAGTTGTTTTTCCCAGATGCCGGCCTGGTCAATTTGATCTGCTCACCACTCTTAAATGGTAGCAGTGTTGATGGTGATTTTCACAATTGATAGAAGTTAGAACAGCCCGGAGCTGCACTAAATCACACCAGGACACAAGCAGAATTGAAAAAAATAGGACTAAATTTAGGTATAAAGATTGTTGGAAAGACCTTATCACTTTCCTCCCCAGGTGAAATAGCAGGCATACAGAGACACATGATCTGGCTGCAACTCACTTCATTAATCAAATCAATGTGAATTTCAAATTTCAAATATAATATCTGAATATACAATTTTAAATTGGTACTGGTGTAGTTTCCAGCATTTGAATTACAAATTTGCTTTTTGCTAATCCATTCCCTAACAGAGATCAAACACTTGAAAATTCATGAAAAGCAAACATGAAAGGGTCACAAACATGGTCAAATGTTACCTGGCTGTTTAATTCAAATGGATACTCAAAGAAAATGTTTCCGATATTTGTTCAGCTCCTTCTTTCTAGTCAGCTTAAAAAATTAAAGTTAAATGGCAGACTAATACTCTGTGCAAATCAAAAAAAAAAAAGAATCAAGGAGACCTGAAGATAGCAATACAGAAGTAAATCATAAAGACAGATGGGTACATCTCAAGTCATACTGGATATCAGACTGAATCTGTGGATGTTCACATCCATAGCTGGCATTTTAACTGTGACAAAAATAGCTGTAAAATTTGGAAACAAGTTTAAATGTTGAATATATCTATCTCCACTGTGATAACCAGTTCTTGTTGTATATTCATTGCCAGAAAAGTGCACTCATATCCAAATGTGCACTGATATATTGAGCCAGTAGTCAAAGTTTAGCAATATGGGTACACACTTTCTTTCTGTTTCACTGTTACAAGTGCTATTGACAGCAAAGTCAAATATGCCTTTAGCAAAAAGGAAAGAAGTAATGGGATTTTTGTTTCTCAAGTTCTGCCTAGTCACATTCAACACATATATTATTTTCCTGCCTTACAACAGTCTACAAACAGAACATTCTCATTTCAGTTTTTCACACATTTTCTTTGTGTGAATCTCACTGAAATAGGCAAGCTGTCAGTGACAAAGCTTAGTGTCAATCTCATATGAAGTTGAGAAATGGGAATTACAAAAGGAAAAAGCCAGTAGCCACAATCAGTCCTGTAGCCACAAACAACTTTTTTTGCTTCATCAACCAAATTTTTACTAGAGGGATAATCAATGATGTCACCCATCACTGATGTCACTGCTGTTTCTGAAGACATAAATTGCTTTATGCAACAGACAAGTTCTTACGGGAGAAAAAAAAAACCACAATGAGAATAATATTTGCCAGGAAAAAACCCAACTCTTCCACATAAATGCCATGGACTCCTGTTGTGCCATGACTGTGTCATAAATCTAAGCATATCGCCTCTGTTTGTACAAGCTCTCCAACTTCAGCCCAAGCCAGGTTTATAAGAACCTTCTCATTCAATAACAAATTTCTCTTCGCAGGTGCACAGCTATTAGTAACTAAAATATCACACAAAACGGAAAAAAAGGAAGGTGATCCTGTATCACACTCCATGTTCTTTCCTTGCATCTGTGGGAACCTCAGCTTATAACCCAGCTGGGATCTCTCCATCACGCTGGCAGTCTACCACTTAGTCCAGCAACTGGTACTGTTGAACTTGGTGACTCTGCTCCTAGACCTGGTATAGGGAAGACACTGTAACTATTAAAGATATGTATAATAGGATTTTTGTAAAAGGAAGACAGTTTGCAGGATTTTTAGCTTTATTGCTGGCCATAAAAGAGTATGAAAAATTGTGAAAAGATGTGTAAGTATGATGGATCATCGAAGCTAGCTTGCTCAAAGAATTCAAGATTATGGTTGCTAGACAGGTAAAGCTGGAAGATGTCCCTAGTTATTGTGAAAAAAATTGACAAAACAAAGAAGGATTAATTAACTTCTGACAGTCAAATGCTGCAACTAGCATGGAAAGAGTTGTTTGAGCCATTGTTGGATAAAGAATGTTTCTATATAGTGTTCTTTTTCATTCCCTGTTTTGAAAAGTTAGTGTTTACTCCTGTTGATGCAGTTATACAAAATAAAGACTTTCGTGAATAGACACTTTGATTTTGTTTAACAGGATGGTTACTTCATGACTTTAGGATGGTTACTACAGGCCACTGTACTAGAGGGGAGAACAGGAAAGCTCTGAGGGGGGATGATATAACTGATGACAGCGTTCTGGTGGGGGCAAAAGCCGACGGCTGATGTGGAGTAAACTGAAGATTACCAGCACTGAAGGATGAGTTGCAGCAGTAGTATTGTTTTATGGGTTCCTTGTTTTCTTGTTTCTCTTCCCTTGCACGGAGGATTTAATAGCCTACATTTTTCTCTCACCTTCTCACCCTTAAAGTAATTAGAGAAAGAAAAGTAAAGAACTGGTCGCAGAAGTTTATTGTGATTCTTTTCCTTTCAACATATATGGGTTTTGTTCAGCCAACATCTTATAGACGTTTTGAGACTTATTTGCTGGGCCAACATGAGTGATTAATTTTATATTCCTCTTTGTACTGCCACGGAAGTGATAAATAAGGAACTGGGTAAGTTTCAGGATAGTGAACAGGAGAGGTAGTCTTTTTTCACTCCATGCTTTGGCTGAATGTTGGTAATAATAGAACTGAGCTAAAACTAAGTCATTTAGAGAAGGCTAGATTATCTAAACTAAATCCCATCATTAACTTACATAGTCCCATAGCTGCCTAAAAGCTGAGCTAGGTGTTATGGCTCAGAGTAGCTGCTTTCATTCTCCACTGACACTAAGCCCCAGGAGAGGACTTTCAGATCTTAAACAAGTTTAGACCATATGCCAAACACCGACATTATTTCA
The DNA here is from genome assembly GCA_013397845.1 of Melanocharis versteri. Classification (NCBI taxonomy): domain Eukaryota; kingdom Metazoa; phylum Chordata; class Aves; order Passeriformes; family Melanocharitidae; genus Melanocharis; species Melanocharis versteri. Next base: position 127,175 of record VZTG01006517.1, read on the forward strand.
TGCTTTTTAATTCTGGGGAGTGAGAGGTAGGTTGCAGATACTTTGTAAACTGGAGACTGAAAGAAATCTTGTGGTTTGCCAAAGGCTTACCAGCAATGTTACTCAGTCTCTGTGCCTCTCAACTTCCTGCTGTAGCCGCTGGACATTCCTGCTGCACATCAGTCCCACAATAGCCATATCTTCCTTGATCTTTTATACAGAGTGCCAAGCCTTCTTTAGACTATTTTCTTGTAAAGTTCTGTGTACATTATTGTATACTTTGCACATGCCCATGTTTCTTCTCCTGTATTTCTTTGAGAAGTTGAGATGTATTTTTCAAATTCTTACATGTGCCATCTTTGGGCTGTTTGATTTTGCTGAAATATGATAGGAAGTGCTCAAAAAGCAGGTTTCTAGCAAATGCATCCCAAAGGTTTGCAAAGCAATTGTTCTAGGATAAAGCAACTATTTGTGTAAATTATCCATATTTAACAAGTGTAAGACATTCAGGAATGGGTTTTTGTACTGAGCTACCATGATCTGCTATATTAATTATATTTTGTGGAATGAATACAGTTAACTGTGATCTACTGATTGTCTTTGTTCCACACAAAGAAATTTAATTACATTTGGAAAATGTAATTAATAATAAATAAATTATTTTAACTGCATAACATTAATTACAACACAATAAAAAGAAGTCTAAATCCATTTGGAAGGTGTTGAAGTGATCTTAGCAAATTCATAGGACCCCTAAGAAAGGTAAAGATGTGACAGGTAGGTCAGAGACCTCCTTCACAACCTGGAATACTGGCTGCATCTGCAGTCATCATCTTGCTTCAGGAAAGATATGGAAGGTAAAGGCTCTGAGATTTTCAGTAGCTTGTCTGGTAGCCTGCGGTCAAAGGTTAATGGGTTCTCAAAACCATTTCCTGAGAATCTGGAGAAGAGGCTAACTATCTGGGGCCTCAGGATTTACACTGATCTTGAGATGCCATGGAGCACATTCAATTTCATAACCAAATCTGTGGGACATGTATGTTGCTAACAGTGTTTTGTTCCCTAAAGCTTGTCATGCTGAAACTGTCATCATGCAAGGTTTCTTTCTTCCAAATACTATTCTGCTGATGATTACATCTCAGATCACCAACTTTTTTGCACACAAGAATATTTTATAAAAAATCTGACTACTGATGGAGGCACTTGCATAGGTAATGCTCCTGAGATCACTCAGATGTTTACCATAATACTGTTTATCACTGCCTAAAGGAGACTGTAAAAGTCCTGTCAAAGCCGTGATGAACACAGCACGCAAACACTCAGTTACTGCTTTAACTGCCCCTGCTGGAACCAAACACATCAGAGGAGCAACGGGAAATATATCTTAGAATAGGAAATAAATAGGAAAATTGCGGCTTTTGTCAGTGATGTTACAGTCTGATACATAGTTACAAATCTAAGCACCAGAGATCATAGCCTCGCTGCAGAACAGCGAGGCATAATACTTGAGGGTACTTGACCAGTCAACCAAGCAATACAATAAGATTTGTTAGAGTAAAAAATGTTTAATTCTGTTTAACAATAATTTTAAACTGTATATGCAGAAAGAAGAAACTCAATCTTAAGTCAAGTGGCTTTAAATCAGAAGCTGTCCACCCAAATGCCCATTATTTTGCAGCATGCTCAAAGTTGAGTTAACAAATGGCAAGTAGAGCCAAAGAAAACAGATTTGCCAAAAAACCACTGTGATGAAAATTGAGATCAAAATAATGTTTTCTTCTCATCTTCAACATATAACGTTGTATATGCTGCCTATTATCAAATATGTCTATCTTATGTAGGCTTGTTTGCACCTACAAGCATCAAAGTATTTGTCTGCATATGTGGAATCTGCACAATGAGCTGAATAAGCAAGGTGAAATTTTTAAGGAAAATGTAATTTTAAAATTCCATATTTATTATGAACAGTGACATGAGTGCCCTGAAGATAAAGGTTTAGGTAGTATAGCTGAAAATTATATTGTTCATGTGAGTTGAAAACATACTGTGGGAGCCAGAACCATTATTTCTGTGTGTATACCTACATGTTCCTCTATATCGGTACCTCTATCTATACACTGGGATAGAGAAATATTAGCTAACAATAGATGCATCTAATCAAAATGTGTGTGAATGGTATGTACTATGCACTATCATTTCTTCCTGCAATTAATTTAGAATTCAACGGAATAATATGAAGTCTTTTACTACTTAATTAAACTTTTGTAATGCCTGTTTTACCAAGATGAATAAAATGCATAAATTGTATGAGGTGACATCTAATGCACACAAAAAAGAGAAATGTAAAAAATCAGAACAGTGGGTACATTAAACTGATTCTTAATAATTGAAACCAATTTAATCATTTGAGATTATTTTATTCTAGCTGACGTAATACTGTAGCAGTTTTATTCTAATTATAACCTGTTTCATTTTACTCTGCCTTTCTAGTTAATTATTACAGTCAATTTGTAAAATGACATGGTTCCACATTTGCATAGGTCACTATTAAATAAATGAATAGCTGAAATTACTCTAGCATTGAAGTGTCAACTTTGGTAGAAGTCAAGAGGACTTCAAATGTTCTTCTAACACCCCTTAATGTGTTAATGACCACTATTAAACTGCAATTAAAAGGCCAGAGAAAAAATGCACGAAACAGTTAATAGAAAAATAGCAGAGACACAATTAAAACACTTCAGTTTTTGACTGATAGAAAATAAAGGGATATGCTGAAAGAAGTATAGTATGAATCTATGCCTAACACGACAGAACTGACAGTTTAATGATAACAAATCATAGGCTGCCTTTTTTTGGAGCATTACACGTCAGCTTGACATTAACATCAGTAGTAAACAAGACAATGTAATGATTTTACCTTGTATTTAAATTGCTACTTATTACGGTACTAAATAATAGCTTTAAATAACTTGGTGTCCAGGCTAGTGATGTACTCTGTTTGCATGAGACAGTACTGAAAGATATGTTTAAGTTTTTTGTCATCTTAAATAAAGGATATATGTATGTCTTAGCCGTGCAGCCTACCATGTTTGCATCTGAAACCTTTCCTGAATCCATAACACTGTCATTAGGCTTGTTTGCTCCTCAGAGGAATCAGTAGTGATGATCAAGTCCTAACTCGAAGCAGGTCAGACTTTTAGGCATCAAGTGGTGTGTATAACTCCTAGAAAGAAGCTCAATTAATCAGAGGTATGCCAGAGCTGTCAGATTAAACACTCTCATTTCAAAAGCATACTTTACTGAGAGATGAACTGAATACGGGAACGGTATGTGTGATTCCAAAAGCTAAATTACATTCAACATGAAAATCAACATTATGTCTGAAAATTTAAATACATGCATCAGAAATTTCAAAGTTATAGCTCCCGCAGGAATTAAAATTTGACCTCCAAGTGCACAGGTAGTATTTTTTACTACTGTTACGTTTTAATCATTCATATAATCTACATCTCTGCAATCGAGAGGAGTTATGTTTGCCATGGGAAATATGACTTCTTCATTTTCCACTATAATCTGTGTGTTGTGTATGCTCATCCATAAAATTAAATTAGTTTATGGGCTAAATCCTGTCCTCAGTCGCACTGTGTAAAACCAGATTTATTTCAGTGATTCAGTGGATTTAAGCAGCTTCATTAATATAAACAAACTTATTTAGGCTTTCTTATGCTACCTAGAAGAGCATTCCTGCTTTCCCTAAAAGTTCGTCTGTGATATGGCTTAGCCCATTCTAAATAGGCATTTACTTCTTAGATCAATGGACTAAATCACCATTGCTCCTTCTTATCATTATCTTTTCAATTATGCAAAATAAGCAAAAATATAAATCAGTGTCTTACCATTTTTTTTCTGCTTACTCTGCACAGACAACTTGCATGCTTTAATGCATTCTTCTATAAATCAGTATGAAAACAAAACTGAAGTTCCCTTTCCCCTTGTGTTTATTTTATTAGGCATAAAATATACTGTCAGACAGCCACAAAAATTGGAGGAAGATTCAAAAACTATGTTGCACATTCTTTTATAAGGACAAAATTATGGTTGCACATGGCCGGTTTTAAAGGCTGTTTAGGCATTTAAAAATGTAGATAGGCTCCCAATAGGATTTTAAAAGGTTAGGTTATTTTGAACATCCTGCTAGGCACTGCATGTATCTCTTTGAAGTTCTTGTACATGTGTAAGTTCACACAGTGGAGAAAAAATGCACACAATCAATGAAATAATTGGAATAGATTCAACCAAAACCATTTCATGGGCACCACAGATTTTCCTATGCTTAAGTCTGTTTGTGTCCAGATCAATGCAACTTCATTTGCTGTTAAAAGTGAGACATACTGTTTATATTGTAGAGCTGCTGCACTAAATTGTCTATTATTCATAGCTTCTCTGTTTCAAAATCTCATTTCTTGAAAACATTCAAGGTTGTAGTCTTGCTGAGGACTAAACCACAGTTGAATGTGAGTGGGAACAACTAAATAGAGAAAACTATTTTATCATATTCAAAAAAATGCATATTTTTTGCCAAAAATTCATATTTTTCAAGGCTTTCTGTATTACAGAAACTTTCTTTTTAGAACAGCAAAGGATAAGAAACCTAGGAGAACTTCCTTGAGGAATTTGTTACTGCAGATAGTTTGGCTGGGAACTCAGATTCACCAGAGATGTGTATGTATGTGATGATGCTACATCATTGTTATAGGTTCAGTACTTAACCTGTTCTTGCCAGTGTCCTCTGAAGGATTTCCCTGAGCACCTGTCAAGCTCGAAGGAAAGCCCAACAGCCCCTGTGTGAGCTCTTGTTCCTTGTTGATCCAAACACAGACCAGTCTATGCCTGGGCTGATGCAGACTGGCAGAGAGGCACAGGTGCTGTCCTTGGGGTGTTTTACAGAAACCTCTTCCCTGGCCTGGCTCTCAGAGGAGTGCTCAGCCTGTGAGGCTAAAACAAGGATGTGCACAATTGCCCAAACAGCACCACGTTCCACTAGGTACCACCACTGGCCAGACCAGGGCAAGAGAAAGGAGCAAGTTTGTGTTAAAGCACAGAGGGAATGTTATCATACCACAAAGGGAATGCTAAACTTGGGTAAAGGAAGAATAGGAGCTCTATAACAAAAAATACAGAAATATTTGGGAAGCATAAGAAAGAATAAGCACAGTTTTGGCATTTTTCAGGAAATAACATAATAGGTAAAGCACAGAAACAGAGATGCAAAGGAATAACTCCAGAAAAGGGAGAGGATTAAATTGTACCAAGCTTAGGTTTTCCTTTAAAATTATGTTCAAAACGAAAGTGATTTTAATTAATTTACACACTCTAGTTAACCCTTGATTAGTAAACATTTTTAAACGTATGGGTTTTAAACACCAATTTAGACACACTACAAATCAGTGCTAGTAAGTACACATAAGTGAAAATTTGGTGACAAAAAATATGCTTTTTATTTTTGGGGGAGAAAAATGTGAATCTACAAACAACTTTAAACGTGTCTGGATATTTTCAGTTTGCTTTTAGTTTCCAGAAGGGTTTTGTAAAAATCGAACCAAACCAATCCAGCAAAACCCCCATCCCATCTAGTAATTGCCTTGAAAAAGCTTTTGGTTGACTTTCATGGTCACATTTTTAAAGTGGAACTTGACGTGGAACCGAAGATACATATATGTAGGTGTGTTTAATTGTAAAGTTGAGAAAAATGTAGATCTATTTAAAGCAGGAGTGACAGTTGTTGAGCATTGTGATGTATCATCTTGACATGAACTGAATGAGTTAGATTAGTGACTGACACTAGCAATGTCAGAATTTACATTGCAGCACACACAAACTCTGTGGAAATATACTATTAGCACTTGGAGTAAGCAGTGATGAGTAATGAGATAAAAATTGACAGTGTCAATAGTCATATGCCCTCACAGTCAAGAACAATGAACTGCAGGGTGTGCATGTATATTAATGTGTGTATATTTCTCTGTCTGAAATATATCTATAGTAACTTTAATTACATAAAATTTCAAGAAGCAACAATCCAAAATCATAGATAAGATAAGGAATCTCAGTCAGGTCTACTTAAACCCTCCGGAGTGTGATTTACTTTCTCGGTATGTTCACCTCTGCACATGGTGTTGGCATGCACTGCTTGCTCTATTTCACTCCCCAGAAGCTCATCTAACATGCACAGCCAGACACAGGTAAAGGAAATTCACTTTTTTAGGAAGAGTTCTTTTTAAAGCACTGTTCTTCTTGTTTAGAGCCAGAACAACAGTAAGTTTTACAGGCACAGTGGGAAGGAGATACATACATACTGTAACATATCATGCTATTAAAGAGTATCATGACTGAATGGTTGATCCAGGTTGATGAAATTTGTCTCCAACCATTATTGTCAGAAATATATCGATCAGGTGATTCAAGGAATTGGGTTCAAAGTCCCCATGACTTTAGGGTGCACCAGTAGCACTGCAGATCATCCTGTCTCTGGCAGGAGTGAGGGCTGTGGATATCTGGCTCAGCAGCTGTAAGTGTATCCAACAGCTGCACCTCTGGTCCAGTTCTCACATGCTTAGAAGTATTCAGGGCCCTGGACTGAGCAGGGAGCAGGTAGTTCCTTCACACTGGTGGTCATACAACATACTGGTGAGTGAGAAGTTCTTTAAAGTTCCTTTTGTCATGGAGAAACCTGTTATTGGTGGCATATGCCTTTTCCTCAGTTTCTCCCTGAAATCACTTTGAAAGTCTCAGATTAAAGTCAATACCAGCTCTGCATAGCTACTGAAATGTTACAAGGATGAAAACTACAGTAATGTATCTGTGGATAGATGATTATTATATTCTGCCCTTTCTCTCTAACAATATTTGTAATATCTTGACACGAAGTGGATAGAATGGCAGATTATTGACTGCCACTAGCAGTGTCAAAAATAATGCTATGTTGTATCAAGAAATTATGTATTTTGCAGTCCACTACCATAAATACAGAGAAATACAAAATTGGCAGGAAGCTGTGCTTTCATCTTCAGTAGCCTGGAGTGGAGTCCTGAATATGTTCTCCTGGTCCACCAAAGGCTCCCACAGCAACCATCAGAGTGCTGCAGGCATATGCTGGGCAGGACAGATCTTTAAATATTAATTCCTCTCTATTTATTAAAAAAGAATTTTACACAACTTTAGTGCCATCTAAAATTAGTAATTAAATAGGAAAATTGCGGTGTTTCATCGATGTGGGGAGTAGGAAGGCAAAGCCTTTAAGAAAATGGAAGCTGTCAAAAAAAAACCCAAACAAACAAATACAGTAAATTAACAAAGAGTAATTGTACTTCCCATATGGAAGGAGAGCAACAGCAATGTCTCATTTAGATTTCTATTTCCTCTTTTTGAGAGAAGGTGAAATAATGGGCATCTGCATGTTGTATCTGCTGCGATTTTGCCTAATTTTCCTTCTTTTTGTTGCCCTGTAAAACAAAGTTACCAGAATGATTTATGTGTCAGGTTTATATTTCCAGTTTTTCTAATGGAGCAATTTTATTTTAAAAGGTAAAACATATTTTTTAACCTACCAGTGACATCATTCTCCACATTGGATCAATTATCTATGCACTGAATAAAGTTTAATTGAACCCTTTTAAATCTGTGCAGCTGTTGTGCAGTGAAATAGGCAGGTGGATTATCTCATTAGTATTAATCTAAATGTTTTGTGGTCTCTGCACATTTTAATGTGTGTGGTGTATATATTTGGTAATAATTCTTTAGTTGTTAAAAATAAGATAAGTGCTACAAGAAAACTTTGATAATAATTTATGTAATATTTGGTTCTTAAACAGGATGAATTAACGGCATTAAAATGATGAGTGATTCCACAAAACCTATTCCAGCAGACAGAATGAATGAAAGTATTAATTTGAAAACTTCTGACCTATTTTAATTTTATTTTAGGAGTGCTCTGTTTTATGCATTGATGTTACTATCAGGATTTTAGCTGGTTTTCCTTCCAATCAGCTTAGCTAACTTAAATCCTTTTTTAAGGTTCACCAGCATCAAACATTTCTACCTCATCTTCCAGGAATCTATTTTCAAAAGATATTATTTGTTCCTACGACCAAATTCTGACACTGCTTACACAAGTGATTCGGGAATAAAGCTGAAAAAATGGGCCAGGACCACAGCATGTATAAAATACTATAAAGCCACAGAGTGGTATTAGCTTGTCTGCCTGAGAATGTAGCCCATGATATTCAGATCTGAGGGTGGAGGATCTGTGGGAGTTCTGCTTGGGGACAATGTGCCTCTGAGCTACCACTGAACCTGCTGGATGCTAATGTCAGGTAGCACTGAAGCTGCTCAGTGAGAAGCTGGCCTGATGAATATATCCAGGATTTAAAGGTCAGTTTTGTGCGTTTGCTCAAGTCCAATAAAGAGAGCACTTAGGCGGGAAGAGGAAGGTGTGCTTTGCCCTGCTGCCAGGGGGGACCCCTCCGTGGGCACCGAGCTGAGTCCAGCCTTGTCAGCTCCGAGGCAGAAAGGTGTAAAGTGCCACACAGGTAATCTGCTCCCACACGCTGAGACAGCTTGCTTAGCACTGCGAAGAAGGCTTCACCTGGAGAATTCATGAGCTCACATTTTGTATGGTATACTGCCATATTTCAAATCGGTTCATCTAAAAGCTGTTATATTTTTCTTTTTCCGTTTTCAACTTTGATTTGTACCAGAAACTTTCAGAGTTAAAACAGTGTTACAGTTAAATGTTCTTTTCATTGCTCTGATCCATCTTTTAAACCTCATTCTAGTCTCAGAAAGATTAAGCAACAAATGCATAATATGCAAGAAAAGTGTAAAGGTATGCTTGAGAGGAGGCTACAAGGAAAATATTTACAGGAATGCCTTGTTGCCAACAAGCAATGCTGCTGCATTTTATGTACCTCCCAACAGCTGACTGCAGAAGCTACTTCAGATCCAGCTCAGTTGTACAGCCTGGGGGATTAGTGAAAGAGACCACCCTGGAGGTTGTTAAATAGAAAAAATAGTGTGTCTGCCAGCTGGGGGCCGATTGATTGCTGCTTGTGTGTGTAAGGCAGTGATGAGGGGGAGGTGGAGAGGTGATGGGATTTGCTCCTGAACAGTTGGTTTTGTGAAGGACTCTCACTGCCTCAAAGCTGGTGAGGCCCTTGCAATTGTCCTATAGTTTGTCCCTGAGTGGCTGCTAGATTTTCTTGCTGGAAAAATTTATGGATGTATCATAGTTGTGAAGAAAATATCATTATTAGCAGTGAAGCAGCTTCCTCCTGCCTGGTACTGAGCACCTTCACAACACACTGCATTTGGCTGCAAAGAGGATAAAACCCTGCAAGAACTATAAGGCTATAAGGTCCTTCTCCTCATGTGAGAAGGATTGCAACAAGAGCTTAGGGATATCATTAAGTATTGTAAAATGGTGCATGGCACTATTTTGTTCCAGGAAAATAAGATTCTTTGCAGATGATTTGTGGAAATCGTCTCTCTTTCTGGCCCTGAGGAAATTCAGCAGATAAAGCAGTGTGGTTTTCAGTCTTTCTAATCTAGACTTTTGTTTATAGAACCTAAATTAAATCTCTACACGCAAATGAAATGGCTGTTTTTGCTGCAGGCAGAGGTTAGCAACTGTGGTCTGTCTTACCCTACATGTAAACACGAGTTAAAAATTTTGTGCATGTTTATCTAAATGCAGGGCATTTATCTGGAGTGATAAACTGTTATCTCTTCTCTGATTATACTGAATTAACTTCTTTTTCTATACTGCTGCAAAAACTGTCAGCATCATTTGCCCAATCAGGGAACTTGGGATACCTAAACATTAACTATGTGTGATGCTGAAATTTCATACATTATTTTACTTTGTTTCCTGTCTTTTGATTTCTAATCTATATCAGAGTAGTTGATTTTACCAATGGCTGCTTAGTTTTGTTAATATTCTTTTGAGGAAGATTTTTGTCAGAGATATTTTGACTGTCCTGTTAAGGCAGCTCCACCAGCTCTATTTTACCCAGGGTCTTGATGAGGTGATCAAGGAGTTCTAGAACGTTTCCATTTTTAGCCAAATCTCTGACTGTTTTGCCTCATCACAGTCTGCTCACAAAGATCTCGTACATTGGGTACCAGGATAATTTTGGCAGCACATCAGTGGTTTTAGACAAGGGAAAAAATGCTGCAAGGAAAGTTTCACTATGTTGCGGTAAGCTTGACATGAATCATTACTGCTGTTGCTGCTTTGTGTTCCTGTCAACCTATTGTAAACAGGCACCCCCAGAGAAGGAAAGTACTTTTTGGAGATAGAATTCAGGAAAAAAAAAATTAATTCTTACTCTCCCTAAAATTTCCAAGGAGACAAGACCTGATCAGAACTGTGAATAAGCACCAAGTTTCCCTGACTGAAGGGCAACTATGTAAGTGAAGTTTTTGGTCTCCATTTCAAAGGAAAGAGGCAAAAGTGTCTTCCAATATTTCCGGACAGTCTTTGCAGAGAACAATTCTTACATGGATCTGTGTTTATCTGCAGAATACACATAATCTACAGCAGCAGTTACTGAATATGAGGACTGGTGGAAGATACTGTCCTCCACAAAATTACTTCAGTGCTGTTAAGCTTCCCCATTTTTTGTACCAAGTTCTCAAAAATGTGCTGAGATGCTGAAATTCCCTATTTCAGAAAAGGAGTCTACCACAATAGCCTTTGTAGTGAGACAGTCTGATAGCAGCTTAATTTCTCTGTTTCTGTATTATTTGTATTGCCTGATTTTCAGACTTGTGATATTTGCTGCTTTTATACCTTGTTGGGCAAGACATTATCCATTGACCTATATTAATAATAAGAGTGATTGATGCCTGAGATATTTTAAGCCTGGTCTTGTCAATCCTTTACCTTTTGGTACCTGACTGAGGCAGAACAGGCTTCCTCCACTGGAGGATAAGGTGAGTCCTTTCTGCATCAGTCTGCTCCCCAAAACCCTCTTCTGCCTCCCATCTCCTAAGTCCTCCCTGCCCTTTTCCCCCAGTTAAGCAGCTCCAGCTGCTGGTTCTCTGTTTATCTTCACAGACAAGTGGCTGTCTATTATTTTCATGCATCGTTTGGCCATTTGTAGGTTCTTCATCCTCTGTGGCTGGTGAGGTACACGTCGTATCCACACATCCAGACTCACAGAAGTTGTGACCATTTCTAGTAATAGTATGTGAAAGGGAATCAGTATAATTAGAGCACTGCCTAATTTGATATTACTGTAAGGGAGAAGTTCAGTAAGGGTAAGTTTCTTCTACAATACTACAGAAAAATAAAATCTTATTGTGAAATCCAGTGATATTTAAAAATGGTATCGGTCTTTTAGAGCTACCCAATTCTAAAATATATGGAGTGTCTATTTTTTGCATAGTAAAAGGCAGTTTTGTGCAATACAAAGAGCTGTTTGAGGATGGTGAAATGGCTATAAGTTGCCAAAATCTGCAGCTGGATGTGACATTCTGGAAAGATATCAGCAGGGAATTGAATAATCACAGCTCCCTACAGTCCACCAGCCATCTGATTTTAGTTTCTTCATGTTTGTACACATGTTCTTGTTTATTACATAATGAAAATTTGACACATGTAAACATACTAAGTTAAGTGGGATTTGAAGGTGGGCTTTAGCTGGAGAAATCCTATAAAAATGTCTAAACTCATTTTTTTCTTTCAGGCCAGAGGGTTTTAGAGAGATCAACTTTCTATGTGGCAGCTGGGCTCCCTGCAGTGCTGTATTTTATGTTTTATAACATGTAGCTTCTAGGTTTAAAAACAAAACACACTATTCACTTCCTGAACAGACCTGAAACTGAATTAGAAAAATACCTGCAATGCATATAAATTGGGAGGGAAGGTAACATGCTATGTGATATGCCTCTTATTAAAGGCCATAGGAGCACAAACACAAATACAGCTTAGCATGGGTGAGATAAGGAAGGGTTTCTTTCACTTGTATTCCACTGGGAAACCCTTTTCTCTCTTCTGAGGTGACACTGAGTGACTGCTGTACTCACCACCACCTAGATGGCCCTTTCATTCCTACACTCTGGCTGTTTCCATCTTGCCTCCCCGTCCTCTCAAGGCTCCTTGCTGCCCCTGTGTTGGCTCAAAACCTTACTTCTGGTCTGTAGCCATTCCTATATGACACCAGCTTTACTTTTGACCATGACTGCCTTCAAAGAATCACACAGAATCATAGAATATCCTGGGCTGGAAGGGACCTATAGGGATCATTGAGTCCAACTCCTTGCCCTGCACAGGACAACCCCAAGAATAGTATCATGTGGCTGAGAGCATTTTCCAAATGCTCCTTGAGCTCTGGCAGACTTGGTGCCATCATCAACTCCCTGGGGAGCCTATTCCAGTGCCCGACCACCCTCTGGGTGAAAAACCTTTGCCTAATATCCAAATTAAATCTCTCCTGACACAGCTTCTTGCCATTTTCTTGGGTCCTGGTCCTGGTAACCAGAGAGGAAAAAGAAAAAAATTACGCTCCCATTTATTTTTTTTCCCGTATTTCCTAATCTCTCTACAGTATATTATACTAAATGGAAACTACTGATTTCAGGATTTACACTAACAACATACAGAATGACCTACTCTACATACTTCCAGATTTCTGGGGGTCCACAAATTGCACAACTTGGCTTAAAATACCTAGGAGGGGGAAGAGGCTTGAGACAGTTTTGCTGAAAAATAATATACCTGGGAATTCTAACTATGTAATATCTCACAGTCTTCCCAGCAACATGGGTAGCTTTCACAGTTAACTAAGTATATATCCATAACTCACATACTAATGATTTAAATAAAAGGTTTTCTAAGCAAATTCTCTTTTAACAAAGAAAATTCAGTGAAATCCAGTAGGGAACTCTAACTATTTTTTTCAATTTGCTTATATACGTATGGAAAATTAGGATGAAATCAGGAAATCAGAGGACTTCCAAGGTGGAAATTCCTTTGGGGAAGAGATGGTGCTGGCAACCCCCAGCACTACCAGAAGCAACTTCTGGAGTTGTCCTTCAAATAGGATTTGCTGATCAAACCAGCATTCAAGGCACACTGGGCTTCTTAATTCAGCTTCTTCCAGTGGACTTCCTTGAAACCCTTGCTACAAATTGGAGTTTGTGTTCCCTTTCCTTCCATTCCCAATGGAAAACCCAGAGGGAAAAAGCATTCCTTGAGTGAACCCCTGTGTTAATGCGTCAGGCTGACCCAGGAATGTGTAATCTGCACGTCTCCTCCATCTTCACCGCACTGTACTTCTAAATTTGAATCCTGAATGGGTCACATAAAGTGAAACAGTTTGGAGATTTACTGTAATCACATGCTGACATTTTCCCACATCACTACCCTATCACATGATTTAGCAGGATTGTCAGCTCCTGCATGAAGGAAGATCAGGACAGAAATAGCAAGGGTGTTGTAAGATGTCATGGAGGCCTTCTGACAGCACAGTGTGGGAAGCTTGTGCGTTATTTGCTGCAGTTCCATCTTTTAGAAAAGCTCCTGAGGCTGTCATTTTGATATTAGCAAAAAAAGTAATTTACACTTTAAAAGACACCCAAACCCATAAATCTTAAAAGATAGTTCTGTTTTGAGCCTGAAAAAATAAAAAGTTTTAGGCCTAGTTCACAAGATATTCACAGAGTCTCCAACGATACAGTGGAAAAGTAGAAATTAAGTTTTCTGGCAAAAATATGATTTCTATTATTCATAAATACTTTTCTCTCTCTCCATTCATAAAACCAAAGCTACAGAGCACTTCAGAAGCCAGAATATTTTGCCAAAACATTATAGAGGTATTTACTCTAATCCCCTTGCTTTCTTTCCTTTTCTCTTCCCTCTCTCACTTACACTCTCTGTCTTTCTCACTCTGTATATATTCCTCTTACAAAACCATGCCTGTGACATGAAGCTGTTCTTCCACTACAATGAAAGTGAGAGTAAAGGTAATAGGAGCCTTTTTTAATAAAAAAAATCCAGTGCTATCTTACATCATTTGCTCTTCTAACCCTAAGTACCAAAGCAAACCAGGGACAATCAGAGTGGGAGAAGAGAACTGAACATGAATGAATTTGATGATGCTACGGTAGCTCAGAATTTCAGATTTAAAAAAAAAAAAAAAAAAAAGAAAAAGAAAAGTGCTTTCTCTTAGTTTTGCTTTAGACACTGAAAATATTAAAGAGAGAGTTACTTTTGATTTTGATTTTGCATTTTGTTGTCATTAATTAATTTTCAGAGAGTTTGAGAAGCTATGCTTACATCTTCTGGGATTTGTTAAGACGTTTGCACTTGTATGGTAACGCAGCCAGACTCTAAAGAGATTGGCACTCTCTTTCATGGTCTCACTGAAAAGACTCTGGTAGGAAGGCAGCTGTGTTGGTCTCCGTGATACAGAGCGTGATAAAATTGCTGAGGTAGTAATGCAATATATCACTGTTTAAAAAGGCAAAAAAAAAGTGTATCGCCAAAAGAAGTATAGATTTAATGACCAGTAGCAGAGAAGGAAGGTGAAAGCAATGGATAGAGAATATCATTCTAGCAGGTGTTTCTGGAGAGAAGGGGACTCACAACAGTTTGCCACAGTCCTCTCTGGTAACACCTTTTGTGAATCCTCAGGCTGCAAGGTAATTGCTCTCTTGGAAACATCATTTTTGTTTTCTATTTTGAGCAGCTCACATAACCTTCTGTCCAGCCTGGATATTTTTATAACACTCCTGTTCTCAGTAACAAATTCGTATCCATGCTTTCCAGGTGGAAAAAACTGGTTATATTCTTTTGTAAGCCATGGTATAAAATCTGTTTTGAGCGTCTTGCTTTCCTCCTTGACTAGGACACTTGGTCTCAAGTTTTGTCTTCATTCTCCACTGTCCACTAAGAACCAGCAGACAAGTTATTTTGGCGAAGGTCACATTAGTCTATTTTGTGCCATTCGTGTTCTTCTGCAGATGACTGCTCAGAACTGAAAAATTTAAAGCATCATCCCAGGCTCAGGAGCACCATCAGGCAGAGCTCGAAGCAACATTAAACACCCAGGCAGAGTTCACAAGGATGTCATTCTCAAAAGAGGAAATTTTTGCTGATGGTGATCCATTAAGAAAGAAAATCAAACTATCATAAACAGGAACAGACAGGCAAATAGGGAAATGGATATAAAAGCTTTTCTGTTGTGGTACCTACTGTAATGTACAGACTGCTTCATCCTTCTGCAGCTACCCTCTCAGGAGAAGAATGGCTACTTAGTGCAACTAGTATTACTGTCAGCTCAAGAGATTCACTGGTGAAAGAGCTAATAGAGCCAAGTGAAATGGCTGTGTTCATTTAAAAACAAATGGAAAACCCCATATAATTTTGTGGTCATTAATAACATTTCCTAACACTAACCCAATCTTGTGCTTTGGGATGCAAACAGATTCCTACAAAGCTAGAGAAATAATTTTGGGGTTTTTTTGGTTGGTGTATGCATTATTATTGTTTTGTTGCTTATTTAATCCCTCATTCCACTACTACAGTAGGATACACAACTTGATGGACTTATGGTGTGATCCAATATAGAAAATCCTATATTATCATGTAATTAGAATTCATTTTTAAAATTTTGTTCTCCTTTCTTACCTTCCAGGATATTAGAATTCTCTTCTTTTTTACTCTTAATCCTCTCAATCCTCTTTTTCAAACTCAACACTCCCTGAAACCTTTCTTTCCGGTTTCCTTCTTACCCCGTTGTTATTTCCCTGCTTTGTTCTCTTTTTCAGTTATCCTATTCTTTCCACATAATTCTTTCATCCTTGTTTCACTTCTTTCTCTCTTCTGCTGTCCAGTGGGAAGGAGTCCAACAGGACAGGCAAAGTACTGAAACTCTGAAACACATAATCAAGCTCATTTCCATTTGTAATGTATTTCTCCCTATATTTTAGTTGCTTACATTTACGGTCACATTTCACTGCCTTATTTATTTTGTTGTGATGAGCTCCAGGCAGATATTGTGTATTAGTGCCTTATATACTAGGAAAGAGAAGACTGTCTAAACTCTCCTCCTGGCTTTGACAGGGGTGTCTCTTCTGGGTTTCAGCAGCAACCTGGAAGCAGCATATTATTTCAGGATTTCTCTGCAAAAATCGTCCATAGGCATCGTTAACTTCCTTCCTCCCTGTTACACACCAACACTCAAATGACCATCATAGCACATGAAATTACTTTCTGCTCGCCTTTTACCCCTATTCCTCATTCAGCAGTTTGGTCTCTTCTCTTAGTGTGCATCTCCTTACGATGCCTTAAGTTTTAGCTCTCATATTTTTCAGATTCTGTACATTGGAGACAGAGGAGGGAGAGAATAGATTTTAGTTTTTAATCTTTTCTTTTGTGTGTGTGATTTTTGCTGTGGGAGAGTGTAGATGACTTTTTTCCATTTTCTTTTCTTGTCAAATGCTTTCTTAGCCAATGTAATTCCTACTTCTCATCAGATGAAGCACAAACCATGAGAGATCTCACTTGCATAGAGGGAAGGCAGTTTTTCTGATACTAGTTACATTTTCTTGTGCAAGATACTACGCTGTATCACCCTGTACATCTTGTGCAATGGATACTGGGATGGAGGAAGAGCTGGGTTGCTGTGTATCTCCTATATTTCTACTTTTAGGCAAGGACATCAAAGCCAGGACTTATGGTTTAGTTTTTCCATCTGTAAAGTGGAAATGTCTCTGAATAGTATCAATTCAAGCCATAACCTCTAGAAGATGGAGCTGCTTTTTTAGGATTTTATAGAGAGGCACTGGACAGTTTACACATGTGTGATGGTGTATCTGCAGCCCAAGCTACCTTTCCTCTGGTACAGCATCTGCCCAGTTTGGCATGTCTGCCTTAATATAAACTGGGAGATCTTTGATGTCTGTCTGCAACCCAGTTTACAGACCCATTTCTTTTCCTCTTTTCTGTGCATATCTTTCTTACATCTTCATTTGCCTTGCCATTTGGCAAAAAGGGGAATGGTTGACCTCCTAGTTAATTTTAAAGTTTCAATAATTTTTTAACATTCTTTCCATGAAAACATACTCTGTCTGTTCTGTTTCAGCTAAAACACAGCAAAAGCTGTTTCACAGCTTCAGGGGAGTCAGGATTCAAATGCACTTGACTCGGTCAGTAGTCCACTCCAAAGAGCTTTGCATAACGACAGGTATTGCAAATTCACATATGTGGCCATAAAGGTAAAAGAACCCATTATACTGAAATAGAGTAGTTACAACTCTGCAGACAATGCTGGGACTCCTCTGCTGACACCTTTAATAAATTTGTCCCAATGTGTTAGAATGAACTAATAGACATTTTAGATAGCATCTATCATGGCTGGCGAGAATGATGAACTCGATAACCTCTTGGGGTATTTTCCAGTCTCATTCTCTTGATTCTGTATGTGTTCTCTTAAACTAACACCTTTTTAAAATAAATCTGCTCTGGTAGCAGTGGTAGGAAATACTTTAAACGTATGCTTAATGTGACTGCTGGTGAATTCACAATCCTTAGACCTATCTTCCCTTGATACAAGGAACAATGGAGGAAACCATTAATAATGAGATGATAACACTGTGCAACAACTAGGTTCTGTGGTGTGTATGACCAGCTATGTCAGAACCTCCAAGCACTCTCTAAGGCAAACTACTGGTTGGTACTGTGGAAAGACTGCATTATTTTGTAAAGCCTCTCACAAATGAA
>VZTG01006517.1:154938-186739 GCA_013397845.1 Melanocharis versteri
AAATCAGACAATGTGGATCTCCATTAGAAGTTGAAAATAGAAGAATTTAGCTGTCATAATCTGACAAAATAAAATTGAGCAAAGATAGTGGAGCATGCTGGGAAAAGATTTGGGAAGGAAGAAAAGAACTAAATGTCAGCACAAAAAAACCCCTGAGTATAAACATTTCAGGAAAAACTTGGACTCAAAATGACAAAAAATAAGTCAGACCAGAACAGTGAGATCCTAGAACACCTTCCCAATATCACATTTGTGAGTAAAGATTCCTATGCCATTTCAAGGTGTGTTTTGAGAAGTTAATGAAACACAACCACCCAATATGCTTATTGCCAGATAGGAGAGATAAGTCAATAATCTGTGTGGCTTTTCTTCAGATCCTATATCTGTATCCTATAAGGCTTTGATGGAGTGACCCTGTCCAAGTCCTCTAACAAACTGAAAGACAGCAGGCTTCTTTCTCATTTCCTAAACTGGACTTGCAACTTTGCTTAGGTTTCGATAAAATGTATTTCCTTCCCTGCACTGCCTCATTTATACCCATGGCTTTTCATCTTCACATTTATAATGGCAGCTTTTCTGCTGGGCATTCTAAGCACTCAGGTTGATTATTGTTTGCTTTAGAAATCCAAAGAGGCATGATGCACTGGGAGCTCCCACTGCTCAGAGGCCCTGGGGAGGCCTCAGAGTTTTACAGATAAATTGGTGCTACCCATTACTGAACACAATCTTGTATCATGCTCACCTGCCTGGCAGCTGTGGAGCACATCCTGCTTCTAGCAGGCACCTCTGAGCTCCAAAGAACCCTTTGATAACTATGTCAAGAAAAAGCCACTACTGCTTCATTCTTACTTATTCTAATCACCAAATATGTGGATATAGGCAGGATGCCCAAGATCTGGCCATTTCCTATCTACTTGGGAGAAAACAGTCAGAGTTTCATTTACCTCCCTACACCTGAGCCTTAGGTTCATGGAATTTATTCAGTTCAAGATAAAAGCTATCCCCAGATGTAAGAACAAGCACTGTTCTTTTAATAAGATGATCAGCAGTAACAGTGTTTGGTGAAATTTGTGTGGAGAGACTGGTTGATTAAGCATTTTAAAACCTGTCTTTTCCTATACAGCACTCTACAATGTTATATTTCACAGTATTTTTTCCATAAGTCTTCTCAGAGGCCAAAGCTGCAATATACTTATGAAGAATATTCAATAAAAGAGAATTTGAGTATTGTTGAGAGCTAAGTTCTGCCTCACAGATGTGACCTGTGTTGTGGGACTGTGTTGCATCACACTCCAGGGTTAAATTAAAGTTGGCCTTCCACCTCTCTGTTGTCAGTTCAGGTGATTCTATCACAGGGATTTTATTATATGTCTAATGATGTTTCATATTTTTCTTAATCCCTGGCTCCTGAAGTCATACAATTCACTGGGGCTTGGTGTTTTCATTAAAAGAAAAGAAAAGAAGTTTCTACTCCTTATCGGATAAAAGGCAGTATGAAGACTACAAGCCTGAGAATACCCTCATAGTTGGATGAGTGAAATGCAGCCTTATACAGTTCTTATTTGTTATTTACATCCCATAGATTTTAAGCCTAGCTTACAAGTCTGGATCTCTGATTGATGACTTTTGAACTTCTACAGTCTTTTTCTGATTGTGTTTATCTATAATAATTCACAGTATGGCAAATTCTTGTATATTTTATCATGATACAAAAAACCCTGTATAAATAAATAAAAATAAAAATAAAAATAAAAATAAAAATAAAAATAAAAATAAAAATAAAAATAAAAATAAAAATAAAAATAAAAATCTACATCTACATCTACATCTACATGAACAGTTCTGGATATATGATTACATAAAATATAAGACCAGAGAATGTAAGTATCTGTGGGCTAGTACAGAATGGACATACACAAAAAGAGAGAAACAGTCTCTGAAAAGTAAGGACTCATTTCAAATATCACTAATCATAATAAGGGCTTCCCGCCTCATGATCATAGAGCAGTTGTGTGAGTCTTCAGAAATACGCTATTGAGGGAATTAATATTAAAAATCCTCTAAGACCAAAAACTAGTGTCTTCACTTATCTACCCTTGTAGAAGAATATCAAATGGAAAAAAGTCAGTTGAAAGATGACTCCCAAGAAGTACAGTGTTGACTACTTTGATGTATCTTAATTATTTCTTTACAAATGTCCAAATAAAGACAAAATACAGTGACACCGTTAAAAACTATGCCTATGATTATAGAAATCCCCATGATGATCCCCATGGAAAATTCAATCCACTTCAGGGGAACACCAGAAAGATCAAGGACTATGGCTACATCAGTGTTGGCTAGCCAACTCTATCAGCTTTGGCCA
Source organism: Melanocharis versteri (assembly GCA_013397845.1). Taxonomy (NCBI): domain Eukaryota; kingdom Metazoa; phylum Chordata; class Aves; order Passeriformes; family Melanocharitidae; genus Melanocharis; species Melanocharis versteri. The sequence goes on from VZTG01006517.1 coordinate 157,304, forward strand.
GTGACAGTACTTTCAGCCAGTGGCGTATCAGTTGTACACTCCTGTCATACATTACACTTAGGATGTCTCCTTCTCACCAGGATTCTTTAATCCAGTCTGGTCCTACTGCAACTTGTCCCCTTACTGCTCTTTTCCCCTTCTGGGTCATGTTACCTATTCATTGCCCCTTTGTGTTGCGTCTAACTCTTCCTTCTTTGGTGAGGAACATGTTGCTCAGGCACCCCAGATAATTTTTCCTCATATTTGCCTGCTGTAACAAAGATATTTCACTCATAAAGTACACACTAGCTGTCACTTGTATCCAGCACTGTATTCCTCTGTGGAGGACATGTCACCCATGATAGCTAAGCCAGCTGTCACTCAGGCACAGAACTTCCAACCGTATATCTAGGGCATGTCACTCATACACTTCAGCTGTCCCTTACACCAGATGTCCTTTAAATCTAGCACACCATTCTACATGTATGTGTTCATTACAGCTGTCCCTTTTCCCTATCGCTTTCCTCTCCTGTTTAGTAAATGTCATTCAATTGTTCACACCATCTGTCTTCTTCACTAAGTAATCCCTTTTCTGTCTATATACTATGTCACTTTAAAACTCTATTCTACTTGTATGTTATGGCTGCCTGTTGTACCTACAACTTTGTGGTAAGTTTTCAAGAGTCATTTGGAGGCTTTAATAAGTCTCTGAGCATGCAGTTTAATACTTATAATACTTATTAGCACTCAAAATTCCCTCAATTTATCAAGTGTCTATGACAGACTAAGTTTTCTCCAGTGAAGTCTTTTAGGTATCCAAGTTTCAATATGTGTATACGAGCAAAATGTCTCTTGCCTAGTTAGCGCTGAATTTCTTGAGGCTCCAATTCATGCTTAGGTTCACAAAAGATTCACAAATCATGTGTTCCTCCACCTTTTTTGCTTGACAGATCCATCACAATAATCATTTGCAGAGCATGCTTATCCATCAAAAGGCAGAGAGATTCTCCTTCCCCTTCAACAAGAGACTGAAAAGTATAGGTTCAAATCAGGTCTACATTAAATTCTTCTTCCTCCTTTACCTTCTTCCAGCTGTGGTTTAATGTGAAATCTTTCCTGCAGTGGAAGAGTACCCTAATCAAGGGATGATACTCACTTTTTAATTATTCTCTCTTATTTAATCTCTCATCTTGGTATTTTTAATATATCAGAGATTACCCGTGATACGGTGAGATGTGAACTTCTGACTTGTGGATAGACTTGTGGTTCTATGTCTGTCTATGGCTATATTTCATGAAGAATGTAAACACAGATAAAAGAAGGTTTTGAGAAGAGGTCTCTTGGCCAGATGCCCTCACCAACAAGAGATACTTTCATTTTTTCAGTGTTCTTTTAACTCTTTCTGAAAAACAAATTACACCACAAACATCCTATATAAAGGGAAAATCCCTTCAGCTGTACTATTCTTCTCAGTGTTTTTTATCATTTATCTTCTGGTTCAGTTTTCTTCCACTGAGATATAGTGTACTGTGAGTTGGGGAATAAGGAGATGCAACTGGCTGGAAGTTTACCTTAAAATCAGAAGTCATAGTGTTAAGCCCTTTTTGACAACTTAACTCTTTTCCTGTGGTGTGAAATGCATAGCTTCAGCCTCCTTGCTAATGAGCCATTGAATCTTTAGCTTTATGTTTCTCTGTCCACAACTCATCACTTGAGCTGTGACTGTGGTTGAGGTCTTCTGTTTTCCAAATTGGACCTTCTTTTAGGTACTTACATGATATCCTGATCTTCAACACCCTTGTTCAAACCCTCATTCCTGGAGCCTTGATTTCTCTAATTTTTCCAAATGTCTTCTCTCACCCCTTTTCTTCAAGTTTTTCCAACTTCTTTGGATGGTCTTTTTTAAAAAAAATGCAAAACTTCTTCATTGAAATGCTGGGCAGAAATTGCAGGGTTTTGACAAGATGCTGCAGAGTGACCTCTGAGGGAATATGCCACCAACTGTCTTATGCTGTCCATAGCTGGGCTCAGCTGCCCTGAAACAAGTGTTAGCAATCCATCATGTGGTAAAAATTCAGCAAGTCACAGAAGCACATGGCTCCTCTGCTAAAAAATGTTTCAAAAGTACCATATGCTGCTGTGGGGAAGAGGAAATGGAGAAGATGCATTGAAGGATACATTGCTGGAGGCATAGCTCAAGATGCACTCTTTGAAGCAGGAGCTCTGTGTCAGAGCAGGTCACCTCTGAGGGACAAAAGCTCACAGGAAACTCATGGCAAGGAAACCCCTGACAGGTTGTAGCCCATGGCAATCCATTCTGGAGCAGAGCAGCATCAGGAAGAACCGAGGATTTGAAATTCACCACCACACAAGTGTCCCCAGCCACTTCTGCCCCTCAACATCTCACCAAAAGAACTGGGATAGACTAGTGGATCATTGAAAGAAAAAAGAGGATCTGAGGCTGGGAAGGGAGGAGCAGGGCTGTTTGACTGAAGGTGAACCTGTTGAAAGGAAATGGAAGATGTCTACCTAATATACAATTAATGTAATGTTTACCTAATTCAATAGCACAAAGTTTGTGCTTCTGGTCAATAAATTTAATTATTAACTAAAATGCCGAGAGTCAAGACCATTGTGTCTGTGACAAAGAGTAATGACATATTTATGTGGTAAAGGCAAGTACACAGTAAAAGAGGACAACAAAGGTCAATCTTTCCCCTTTTTAAGAGGGAGTATTCTTCTACATGAAATATGTGATCAATTTGTAAGAAGGTGTCAAGACATTTAGTACAGAGAAGACTTGGGTTCCTCTAGGCTATTTGCAGTCACAGAACACTGTATGCTTAAAAACCATTGTTGAAAAACCCACATGCCCTGTTAGACAGTAATAAATATCCTATATTAGTAGGATGGGATCTTGTGAAATGTTTTGATAAATGCAGATGTCTATGTTCTTGGTGAAATGAGACTTTTCCTTGATTGCTTCATTAACCTAAAAACCAAAACCTTTCTCAGTGGAACCCATAGGAAGTCTATGGGCTTTCAGGTTGCTGAAACTACTTTTGAGGATTTGAGTCTAGATTACTAGTTCATAGATCTGATTTTTCCAAGATCAAGTGTCTTGCCATCCAGAAGCCAGTGCCTGTCCTAATAAGGCTCTAGTTTGGAATCTGAAGCAGGGAAAAATCCTTATGCTTGCTTACTGCTTGTAGCTGAATGTGTCTCTTCATGTATAAATCTCCACTTATAACAGCACAAATACTTATCCTAGAAAAATTACTTCAAGATTTCCCAGTGAAAGCCCTTTCTGTGTAATGAGGTTCCAAAAATTCCTCAGTGAAACACCTAAGAACTGGGTGGTGTCATGCCTCTTAACATCCTCATAAATGGATAACATCAGAATTATTTCACTGAATGTGTTTATAGTGAATAAGGTCGTCTACACCTGGGGCGGGCTCTCAGAGGTGCTGACAACACTACTGAAGGTGATTGCCTCAAAAGCAAATACACATGTTTTTAGTTTATGTCTGCCTGTAACTTACTAAATGTATTTACAGGCTTGGTCTTGCAACCTGCTGCTTGAATACAATTGCATCCATGTGTGGACCATGGCAAAGCAGAGAAGACAGATGATCTTCCTTACATGGAGCTTTCCTAAATATGCACGAAGCAATTAAAAATGAAAAACCATTGCCCCTATATTTGTCTTCTCCTCACACTGAAGGTCATTACACTGTCTGCTGTCGATCTGCAGAGGTTATGATCTTTGGCTGGCCATTCTTTGCAGGGGGGAACATACATGTCTCACAGTGGTTTTTGCAGTATTTCTTCATGGATTCCATTTGTCACCACCAGAGATGACTACCTTCCTTGCAGACTGAAACCAGCAGTGAGCTCCATTTGGGAGTAGCCAAGATAGTCCTTGCCAACAAATTAAAGGGTTTGGTCATTGTCCCAAAGTTTCCACCTTGGTTCAGTAAGAGCTTTTTTCCTAAGGAGAAAGCCCTTTTCTTGACTGTAATCCTTCCCTACCTGGAATGTCTATCAAATGAATGATTTAGCCACATGTAACTTTCATGATGAGCTTCAGCCTGTTGATAAGGGTTGTTTCCTCGTCTGTATTTTATCAAGAACAACAAGGCCTTTGTCCTGACTGGGGCTAAATAGTTCAGAGGATAAAAGCAGTCACGAGCTTTGTTAATACCAATAAAAATATGCAGATTCTAATTGTAGGGCCAGTACTTGACCCTGCAAGTTGCAGTTCACTGACTTGAACATCTTTGGTGATTATCTCTCTTAATGTGCCTTGTAATAATTTCTCTGCTTACTAACTACTATTGCACAAAATTAAGATGCATCTGGACATTTAAAAATGGTTCACCTGAATATTTTAAGGAACTATCCAAAGGACTTTTTGAACTTTTGCAGATAATGTTAATCAAGCTAGGGATTCAGAGACTAAAAATAACCCTATACAGCAGGAAGAAAGAACTGGGAAAAATCTGGCCAATTAATTTTTCATAGATTCTAGGCATAATATTCAGGCATACAAGGGAATCAATATGCGAATATTTAGGGAGATTCCAATTAATAATTAAAAGTAAGCTTATTAAAAATAGTCAATGCTTTAAAAAAATCTAATCACTTTCTATGTTGTAATTACTGACCCAGATCTCACCACTTATCTGTGCAGATGGAGTCTTAGGTCCATATGGAATGGTGGTGGAGTCCAAGGGGCTCCGCATGAACAAAGGGTTCGGTCAACATGGAGTAAATTGTAGGAATAAAGCCTGTGTAGATAGGATAGAGTACCATGGAAAATGGACTAAAATAAGACATTATATGAAGTGCTACCTAATACAGATTTACTGACTTGGAGATAAATACTCATTAAAAGTGATAGATTTCAAATAGGTTGACAAAAAGGAGAAGAAAGTAATTACTAGGGTAAGGCTTCTCAGGGGAGAGCATTATCTAGGAGTGCCAGGCAGCATCATTGTGGTCACTACTGGAATCCGTCTTATTTCTAATGACAACTTTGTTATCTCAGCCACAGAAAATACAGAAGATTCACTAACTGTGCATGGGCACCAAAGACAAAATTTTAAAGACATTAAAGAGAGTGGTCATGTCCATTATGCAGATATAAAAGATATTTCTAAAGCTACAGGTGACATGCCAACAAATCCTTCTCCCTTGTAACCACTGTTGCCATACCAAAGTACTTATAAACTCTTCTGCCAAGGGGATTTTCAAAGTATTGATTCCATGTTTCTGCATTCAGACAAAGTATTGATGCTGGCTAACAACTTGCTTGAACATCTATTTCAATTCGAAATCCAGGAAACTCATCAGGATTTTTTAAAATACAGGAAAGAGTGTCCTTTTAGTCCTAATACTGAGGATATGCTCTGACCCTGCTTGCAACCTGGTTCCTCTCAAATTCCCAAGGAGATGACTACGTACTGGAATAAAGATATATTGGACACTACAGCACCTATTTAAAAGCAAGTTATTGGCTCTTGGCAATAAAAGACAAGTATGAGAGGATTATCAGGTTTCTGAAGCACATAGACATGAAAAAAGAGATAAGCATCTGAAGTGCAATTGTTAAACAATTTAGGCATTTACATCCAAAGTGAGAACTATTAAAAAATTTTACTTCAGAAAATTATCAAACCTCTGTGTTCTAGTCAGAAAATTCATGTTTATAGCCTAAGTGTTATAATTTTGCACTTTAGAACTGAGATCAGCTTGGGTAGGATAAATATAAAGATCCATAATGCTGATCTAAAATTCAAAATTAATGAATAAATAACAAATTAGAGTCCTACAAACTCCTTGTCATCCAAATTCAGAGAAATCCTTGAAAATGTTTGAGCATAACAGACTGTGCAGTGACTGCATACATTTCCTATGAAAATTAGGGACAGTGGAAGGGAGGTGAGAACAGAAAAGCACTAAACGATGTTATAATCACAAGGAAGATTATATATAAGTCTAATGTTTGTACTACCATCTGTAGTCCTGCTCTCACAAGAAATTACTAATTTTACTATGCAATGGAAAACTGCCTTTGGGGCAGCAGGAGAACTTAAGGCTCTGACTGCCAATCTCACATAAACTCTGGGGTCAGTGCTTAAACTGAGAAGGTGGGTGACACTCCAAATATGACCATATTTCCTATTAGCTGGCTTAGTTTTGGTCCCTTGTTGTTTCTTGATCCTTGTCTTCTTCAGCAGTCCTGTAGTTGTGAATATTTATTGTGCCTGACTCTAAAGTCAAGCACCAAATGTGGATTTAGGAAATCACTTAGTAAGGGGTAGGTATGGAATGTGTGCACAATGCCATGCCCAAGGGAAGGAGCGTGTGATAGAACATGACTGAGTGGTTTACATCAGAAATAATAACAAAGTCACAATTGACACTGACAGTTCTCACTAAAGTTTAAAACTCTTCGAATTACTTCATGAATTGAGCCAGTTAAACTCATAGGTGAACAGTAACTGTGGCTTATTCAAGTAATGATACCTTATTTTTCAAGAATGAATTTGTGTTTGATATTTTTTGTCCATTTTTCCATCCCTTTGTGCATCTGGGGTAGGTATTGCTCCAAAGTGACAGCTGTGAAGATACAGAGCCATATAGAGGGTATGGGCCACAAGGGGCTTGAGTTTGTAAGGCTCCATCACTCCATGACCAAGTGCCATCCAGATATATGAAGAGCTAGATCAACAAATCTTCACATATCCTATTGCTGCTTGTGAAGGAAGACACTTCTAAATGTAGACAAACTTGTAGAATGCTGAAAGAAAAGCTGGAGGGGCCCTGTGGGGTTTGTTCAGTAAAGTTTCAGGTCTGAAATGTACCCTAAGGCCATTGCAGATGTCACTTTTGGGAAATCCTCTGTTTACTATTAAGAGTTAAATCCTCTTAGGAGACTGATGTGCCACATTGCAATTTGTAGTCTTTTAAGTACTCTGTTACATATACTGAAATACTGGGCTCCAAGTTAAGGATCAAGAGCTTTAATGGAAACTTGTGCTGTAAACACCATAGTCAGCATGCTGGGCAGACAGACCTATGTAAAAATTAAATGGAGAATACACTGCCAGAATGTAAGTTCTTCTAAGCATATCCAACATCCAGTCCTTGAATCCAGGAAGAAATTTACAGGTGATAACCTCAGCAGCTTGAGCCTGAAATGCTAAAGTGCTAAACCTTAGCAAGCAACCTGAGAATTCAACTTGGAGTTAGGTACCTGCAGTGGCAGTAAGTGCCAGTGTCCTTTGGTGTATCTAGCTCTGAGTCCCTGAGAGTGCTGGCTTAAGTCCAAACTCATCTCTTGGGTTACTTTCATTAGCCAGTCTAGCTCCAAACATGCAAATTTTCAGCAATCCTATTTGCCATGCAGTGCAGATGTTTTGGCTGTTTAACTCTGTTACAATTTCCATCATGCAAAAACATGATTTCCACACAAAACAGGGGGGACTGTATCTACTTGCAATCAGGGTTTACATTATATATAACACACCCAGAGATGGAAACTAAGGGCAGAAGATGACCAAGAATCTGGTTCAAAGTAGAATTGTTCAACTTCTTTACAAAGCTAACACCTCTTCCATTTCTTGTGCTAATTAGTGTGGAGCGAGTGGGGCATGAACTGGGGAGCTGGAACAGACATGCTATCAAACAGGAGCAAATGGTTGACATCTGTTCCAAATGTCAGCACAACAGAGAAAATGTGGGGAAAATATGTCTGAAGCAAAGTTTCATTTGAGGGGAGAGTCAACATAGTTATCAATCAAAGGAGACTACAAATAAAAAGGGTAGATGACAGCTATCTGAAAAGCAGCAAATCCAAGAAAGAACAAGGGTGACAAATATACATAACAAGCATCAAAAGAAATAATAAATAGCTTGATTGCAAATAGATTTGTGTCTTGTGGTTGACTGATAATTCTTAACTGAATTATACTAGATTGCAGAATAAACTCATGCCTTTTTACATTTTTACAGCATAGAGAATCCACAGGAAACAGCTGCAGTTAAGAAAATTAGGCATTGGGAAAACTTCATTTAGGGGTTTTGCATTACCAAATATGAGGGATATTGTGAGACAGAAACCACCAATGCAAACTAGATTCTCTGGTGTCTAATAAAACTGTGCTATCTTACTGCAAAGCTCTCTTCTTTGTAAAGAGAGAGTTAGTAAATTTCTCCATCTTTTCTATCCAATCACTTGTTTTCATCAATCTTAAAGAAATAACGAACTTATCATGATTCTACTCCTCTTTCAAATGTGTCTGAAACTAAAATTGCCAGCATATTAGAGAATTACTGGAGAGGAGCAGACAGACAAAGGAGTGCAGACATGTGGAACCTGATTGAATAATATCCATTCCCCAGAAATACAGGTAAAAAAATACTAGACTCAAATTACCATAATCTACGGAAAGATTTACCTGTTTATAACTTTCTGGAAATCACTTAAGGATTGAAAGGAGTATTAAATAAATACTATCTAGGTGTTCTCTCTCTCTGTGGTCTTTCAGATAAGGATTAGCCTGAGAGATGGAATGTTAACTGTACTGAGATTCAAAATTATTTAATCTTTTTTTTCAAAAGGTTGAAAGGTGTGTTGGGTTTGCATGGCAAGGTTTTGGTAGTAAGGGGGCTATAAGGATATGTCTGTGAGAAGTTGCCAGAGGCTTTCCCCAAGTCTGATGAAGTCGATGCCAGCCACCTCCAAGACAGACCCACCACTGGCCAAGGCTAAGCCCAGCAGCGACAGCAGTAGCACCTCTGGGATAACGCAGTTAAGAAAGGTGAGGGGGGAAAAAGCTGCGCAGCAACAGCAGGGAAGAGAGGAGCAAGTGAGACTATGTGAGAGAAATAACTTTGCAGACCAGTGAAAAAAGAGGGGGAGGAGGTTCACCAGGCAGCCCATGGTGAAGACCCTGATGAAGCAGGCTCTCCCCTCGCAGTCCATGGAGATCCATGGTGGAGCAGAGATCCACCTGCAGCCCATGGGAGCCCCCATGCTGGAGCAGGTGGATACCTGAAGAGAGCTGTGACCCTATGAGAAGGCCACACTGGAACAGGCTCCTGGCAGGACCTGTGGTCCCATGGAGGATCCCACACTGGAGTAGTTGGTTACTGAAAGACTGCACCCTGTAGAAGGGACCCATACTGGAGCAGTTCATGTAAAACTACAGATTCATGAAGGACTCTCCCATGGGAGAAACAGCAGGGAAAGAGTGTGAAGAGTCCTTCCCCTGAGGAGGAAGCAATGGCGGATACAATGTGTGATAAACAAGCAGCCACCCCTGTTCCCAGTCCCCCTGTGCTGCTGGGGGGTGAGGAGGTAGAGAAAATTGGAGGTGAAGTCGAACCTGAGAAGGAGGGAGGGGTGGGGAGGAAGTGCTTCAAGATTTGGTTTTATCTCTTATTATCCTGCTCAGATTTGATTGGTAAAAAATTAAATTTATTTCCCCAATCAGATATATTTTGCCCTTTTTTATCAGGGTGGTAATCAGTGAGTGATGTCTCCCTATCCTTATTCTGACCCATGAGCTTTTCCCTGTATTTTCTCTCCCCTGTCCAGTTGAGCAGGGGAGTAAAAGAGGGGCTTTGGTGGGCACTTGGCATCTAGCCAGGGTCAACCCAACGGAAGAGTAAACTTCACAGAACTTTTTATATAAGAGCAACTAAATTTACATATGAAATGTAAACAAATGGCAGTGAAAACAAGAGCTCTACACTGGACAGAAAGATGTAAGGGAAGAGATAAGGCATCTAATTTTTATATACTTGAGAATAGGAAAGATTAATGAAGGACATGATATGAGTCTATAAATACCTTCAAAGAAAAATTATAAAGAAGGGATGTAAGTAGACACAACCTAGAGAAATAAGGAGGATAAAGAAAATGACCCAAAAATAAGACTGAATATGTTCAGCAGAATATTTGTAGAAGCTTGTGATCTGTAAAAGAGAAGTTGCCTTGTGTTCGAGATTCTTTGAGTAGAGATTATCTAAGGAACTAGAAAAACAAAATATATTCGCATATGAAGTGGCCTTGTGATACAGGAGCAAGGAGAGAGACAATACTGAGAAGGCAATAAGTCTTGGTTGTTTCTAGCACTGAAGTTAAAAATCCCTGTCAAGCTGTGGAGTCTGTTCAATAGGGCTGAGTATTAGACAGACATGATTTTTTCAGCAGAAATTCATTGTTTGGAACTAGAAATGTATTCATTGTCATGATGTAACCAGGGTAAATTCCCTCCAGTTTCAGGAAGAGAATCTGCCTAGAAGAATATTATTTCTGTAATTAGTTAACTAAAACATAGAAGTAGATACTCTGTTTTCTGAAATAAGTTCCCTCAGCTATCATAGGAAAAACAAAAAAAACCAACAAACCTGAAACAAAAAAAGCAAAGCAGAAATAGTTGTTAATACATAGGATACAATCAGTAGCACTTTTGTTTGGAAAAGTAGATTTTTTTTTTTAGCAGCCTGGCCATGTCAGAGAATATCAGGAGAGTCAGATTGGGATCAAATAAGGCATGCTTGGCAGATCTCAGCATTCAAGTGGGAAGACTCAAATGTGCCTACTCCAAGCTAATGAGGTAATAGTAAACTGTAGCTTACAAACCATTAGTTTCCTCTAACTTCAGATGTGTAAATCTTGGTGCACTCCTAGACCATACATGCCAATTTACTTTCATTTGAATGGAATGCAATTCACATGCTTCAAAGCCAACCCATGACGCCAAACAAAGTGGGCTGTGTTAGGGTAACTGTCAGATTATATCCAAAAAAGCACTCTCATTTGGGACTAAAAGACTTGTGTAGCCACAGCCTTAGATATCTCTCTTACATATTGAACTTTCAGGTTTGTTAGCATTGGGATATGTCATGCTGAATACGGTAGACCAACTTAGAGGAGAGGCAGGATCTCCCCGTGGCAGGGCAGAGTGCCCTGGGCATGCCCACTGGAGAAACACTGGAATCTAGGGAGCTTCAAAACACTGAAGGAGGTACCTGGTGAATTTAAATATCTGCAAATTACTAAGAAAGGGTTTATTTTGTTTTTTGTTTTGCTTTGTTGTTAGTTTTTTTTTCAGATGCAGATTTGAATGTGTATGTTTCTTTCATTGCCACTGTAGGTGTTAGATATAATCTCTATATCTGAAGTTTATCTTCATAATTAATTTTATTCACACATTTCAGGGTGGTTTATACAGTTTCTTTATTGTTTTATAATCTAAGATCCACAGATACTTAAAAATTCTTTAAAAATCTTTATGGTTTTCCTAAAACTGACTTGAAAGCTTTGTTTTAAATAATGCTTCTTTTCCAAAACTGGTTTGATCAAAGAATATTTCTGCCCAATCCCTGAAAAAGCACACTGCCTGACAGTCACTCATGCATAACTCAGTAATTTTCACATATATTCTTATTTGTTGTTATGATGCCTTTCTCTGGTCTTAGGAAATGAAAGACAGACACGGTTAAGGGGTTAGGGGGTTGTTTACCTCGGTATCTTTAATAGGATCCTATCGGTGCATCACTTCGCCAAGGTGGAACGCGCCACAAAATGCCCCCCCACTGTAAATCACATATACAATTTATACACCTTACACATTAGCATATCTAATAAGGGTACCCAGTAAGGGGGCTTGGGTGGATGTGCAATATTTTTCCCCATCTATGGAATCCTCCCCCTCCCGCTCGGTGGGCTAATCTCTAGTTTACAGAATATGTTCTAGAAGGGGACCTTGATTCTCCAAAATAGTTGAATGTTTGGTCTCCTGGTCTTTACGTCTTTTGGGGTGTTTGGTCTTCTGGCCCTACAAACACTAGAACTATGCTAAGTTATCAGACTTAAAGAATTACAAGTATGCATGCTAATACTTGCGGATACACAGAACTACGTAAAAGGTATATAAAAGAAAAAGCAAAAATCATCTTGGCATCAGTTAAGCCTTTGACAAGTCTGTCTTCTTCCAACTAATTAGTAAGAACACTACAGGCATGTCACTCTCTCAAGTTTGTTGTTGGTGGTAGAAACAATAGAAAAGATCTGATTACGGCAGTCTGTAGCTCATGATTTGGAAAGGCTACAGCTGAATTGACTCAACTACATAACTCAGTGAATTCAAAATTGAAGTATGAAGGGTTTCTACCTTTGGCTGAATATTTATCATCCTTTATGGTTTTAAGTTTTTGAAGGTGTAGAACTAAACTACTAACAGATAAGAATCAATTCCTGAATTAGGCATGTCCTAGGCATGTTTGAGTGTTTATGGTCTTAAATGTTGCAAAGGTGTATCTAAGAGCAGCCACTCCTACCTGTGATACCCCTGCAGTACAACATATCTACCCCAGCAACTGCCAGTCCCCTCTTCAGGGCCACATTGTTATGTCATATTATCTCAATCTTCTAAATGTTTTGTATCTCCACACCACACTGAAAAATTTTTGGATAGAATAAAACAAAGATATTTTATTGAGAATAGGCAAGAAGGTATTTTATGGCAACCAGAGGCTTCTGTATTTGAAAATAAGAGGTATCTGAAGCCTTTTTCCCTGAGAAGTCTATGGAAATAAAAAAAAACACCATCCCTCTTCTTGAGAATATTTTGTAATATTTTAGAACATTTATTTCAGTGCAGAAGTCCCTCAGAACAAGCAGCGGTCTTGCAGTTGGAGTAAAGAAAGGTGTCATCTGGGTTTCATTTGCAGCTGTGCTGCAGACTCGCTTTGACGCCCTGAACAAGGCATTTAACATCCCTACGTCTCAGCTGTAAATGATAATTAATTACAGTTGTGTCCAAAAGCTCCAGACGGGATAAGGCCTAAACACACTGGCTACTGAACAAACAAGGTCTGACATCGTCCCCGCCCTGAAGAATCTGATTTGAAACTAGATGCGGCAAGCAGATCTGACACAAAAAAAAAGAAGGGAATAGACAAGAGGAAGGTAATGAAAATAAAATAATGAGGTTACTTAGGGAGCCATCATAGAACTTGAATGTTCCAAAGCATTAATAAATTGATTAATTAATTATAATTAGCTCTCCTTAACTGCACCACAACCTCTCCACCACAGGTTTTGTGTAGATGCCATTACAGAAGAAAATCCTGAAGCACCTAATGGAGAGTAGAGGTCAAAGCCTTGGGATTTAAGTCTGACAGGTTAATCTATATATCAGAGTAATGCAAAAAGAAATGCAGAGCTGATAAATTTGAATTCAATTGGTATCCCAAGGGAGAAAAAGCGATATACAGGTGGCCACGTAGAAAGGGATAACAGTTTTCAATAAAGTTTTAAATTAAAAAAAAAAAACATGTTAACTAAGTGCATTTGCTATTTTATGTCATTGCAAAACTCATAATTGAATGGATGTCAGGTTGAACTTTTATGTTTCACTTGTTAAATTGTGCGATTTTTCCCTTCCTCAACTAGCTGATAGCAAGCGAGTATGTTGAAATAATAAGCAGCAAGTCATCAACAACTTGTGGGTTTGTTGGGTTTCTTCTCACATATCACTGCCATCTTTTTTCCTTGCTAGTGAAATGAAAACCAAGGACTTTGACATCAGCAAGAACTTCTCTTTCTCTCCCCTGTTCTGTGTTCCACCTCTCTGAACAACTTCTGCTATGGGTCAGCACATGCTCTACAGAAATAAGTATGTTTTCCTTCTGTTCCAATTGCCTGTTTCAAACGTGATGTTTTTTCTCTCTGAATTACTCTGACTTGACTGATTGATTTCCACACTTTTTAATATTCTCTTCTTCCCTTAAACTTCTTTTATCTCTGTCTCAGTTGCATTTGAGATCAGAAGATTATCTACCTTGCCCAGGCATATGAAACATGCTATGTAACTTAACTACAATTATGCTTGCAGAGGTGACCAGTATAGCAGGCAGATAGGAAGAACAGAGGAGGAATCCAGACATTCAGCAGTGCTGATTTGTTGTAGATAACTGGAGCAACAAGGTGCTGCTCCTGCACACTGGCGAACTTGGAAAATCAGTAGAGAAAAGGAAAGGGCTTTCTCCAGTCATCAGTTGCAAAACAGATGTAGCAGAGCTTTCCCCTTTAACAGGCATAACTGGACAGCCAGACCTTCACTTATCATAAGGTCAGGCAGAGTAAGATGATAGTCTGTAGAAATGTAGATGGAACGGCTGGCTTGAAAACAAGAATTATCTTGCCTAAGAATTTATTTTTCTTTTCATTTACTTGAAATTTTGAGGCAAAAAAAAAAAAAAAGAAGCCACAAAAATAAAGAGAGTTTTCAAACACGCTCACAAATTTGGAGACGGGGAGCTCTTTCAGGAAAGCCAAAGCAGAATGCTAATCTCCTTGATTGCAGGCTAGAGGCTGGTGTCAATTTCTCTTTGGGAGTTACATCCTACATACAGTTATTCAGTGACATTTTCGAAATGGAATACATTTTGTTAAAGAAATTTGATTTCTAATAAAGGCAATTTTTTCAAAGTGGAAAAAAATCATGTTTTAATAGCTTGTATCACTGTCCACCTAGAGTTGAAGCCAATGGCAAAACTCTGCTTACTCCAAAATGACAAGATACAAATTTTAGAATCTAGCATTTTGCTACCACATGGAAACACAGTTTTGAAAGATCTCGAGGATTCCACTGGGTGAAATTCATTGACTGAGAATCAGGCCACAAACACACAGAAATGTATTTTTCCAGTATCAGATATTTCTACTCTCGATCCAAACCTTTTAAACAGCAACTTAGATCTGCTCTTTTCAACTTCCTGCTCTGGCTACTATTATTTCTTTGAGTGTGTTTCCAGTTACATGGGGGAGAAATGGAGCTTGTTATTTTGGGAAATCATTTAGTTATATAAAAAAATACCTTTGCTGTTTTTCCTGAAATATGCAAGATTACAATAAAATATTTTTTGATGCTTCAATGTACTGGCACTAATGGGAAGTAGTTTAAAAATATAAAAGTGTTACAAAATATAAGAAACTACTTCAGTTGCAAAGAAACATTTCTTCCTTACATTTTGCACACAATTTTGCCGTATTGCTGACTTTAACCAGCGCGGAATTCTAGACTCTGCTCATTGGTTTAATGAATACGACAAAATGAAGTTTATTTAACTTTCTAAAATAAGGAAAGCAGGGTAAAGTTAATTAAAATTTAATTACAGTATAATTAATCACTCACGCTCACTGTGTCAATGTTGCCCAGGTGATGACTGATGTCATCCTTCCTGAATACTCCCGCCCTCTGCATTGTGGGTTTTTCCCTCCAACTACATGTAGTGTCTCCCACATACCTTTTTTAGTTCCACCAATATTTTCAGCGCCTAGTTCAGGATGACAACTTAAGGAAGAAGAAAACAAACAAATAAACAAACAAAAAAACCCAACCCAAATTTCCTAATTTATTTTTTACTTTTTGGATACCTTCCTCAGGCATACTTTTAATTTAGACTTCTTATTGCCTTTTAAATTTGACAGAATATACCCATAAAATTTCTTAGTAATTGTTTCATTTCCCAGCTTGTCATGTGTAGTTAACCTTGAAAGACTGATTGGATGTTGCCTGCATTGAACCCAACCTTTGCTGGAACCACAAAGGTCACAGAACCACTCTCACTGGGTCTGTGTCTTTAAACACAAGGTTCTGTACGTATTGGAATTGCAATGCTTTTACTGCCCATTAATTCATCATTAGAAAGATGTTAACTTGCCACTCTCTAAAAGACTCCAACTTAAAAATCCCTCTGGCACGAAGTTCTCTGTATCTAGCACTGAGAAATCTGAAAATCTTTTGGACTAATAGAGTATTTGTAAAATACATGCTCATTGTGTTTTCAGTTGGAAAAATTTATGGAGAAAAAAGGTGTCTTTCTTTGCATTTTAGTTTGACAACACCATCAATAATAGTATTCTATACTTACATTATGGGAACATCCCAAGTCTCCACCTACAACAACAGTCTTTATTTTTCTAGCTGTTGCACAGAGAGAATTCTTTATTCAAAAACTATTTGGTCTACAGTGATTGCATAATAAGTACTTATGAATATTATTAAAACAATACGACTCGCATCCTGAGACACAGTACTGCACACTACTAGTGTCATAATAAATTTTGGACTTGAAAAAATAATAGGATAGAATTAAAGCATTATGAGAACAAGCCATCTGTTGTTGATGTAGTTCATATTATTTTGGAAAATGAAACTCATTGCCATGAAACTTAATGAATGAAAATAATTATTTTCATTCACATTGCTTATATATTGCTTGTATTGGAGAACTTCTGATGTTTCACAATTTAGATGTGCTGAGTGCTATGACACTTACAGAAAGAAATACAAACCTTAATTTGGACAATTTAACAATTAACAAAATGTTGAGCAAATATGTGCAATAAGTACAGACATAGCTCAGAAATATTCAGGGCAGTAGTAACTGGGAACTTTTGCAGGCAAAAAGGTGTTTTGAGTGGGAGCTTCACCTCCCTACATACATAGTTACAAAAACAAGATTAAAATGACATTAAAATCAAACATTTAAAATCAGTGAGATGTCAGAACCAGTGCTACTAGGAAATTCTGTTCTAGCTCTTTATATGTACAAATTTCAATACAGGCTTATTGTGAGTACATTTATTTCTTCTGCTTAACTTTCCACTGGGTTATGAAAGTAACATCTTCCAACTCATGGCATAGATTTTGGCCACCAGGCTGAGAAGTAGCAGACATGAGCTATTATCCACCAGGCAGATGGCTCTCTAGAGGAGGAAACAATGTACATTTGTTTTGTGGTTTGCAGCTGCTCAGAAGATAGCAATGAGGTGCTGAAATTTCTGCCCCACAAGGGGAATGTTGATCTGAGTCTGAAACAGTACTTGAAGACAGCTTAGTCAAACACATATAACTGGCAGATGTTTTTGAAATGTAGTATAAAGTGGTTTACATTTCAGTCTATCATGAAAAAATGTAGGAGCTGTTCCAAACTCTGAGACTTTTTGTGACATCCCAGTTATCTGGTTTGTCAAATCAGAGCGCTGGTCACTGCCTTTTTATAAGTGGAGAAGTATGAAACCTCATGTACAGTAAGGTTATTGTTATAAAAATATATTAGTAGCACTTGGTGGGCTAGACAAGAAGGAATTCTTTCTTTTCCTGCTGCAGATCAATGCACAAAAAAAATCTGCAAAAATTAATGGAATGTGGCATATCCCCTTGCACTCACTGGTGATTAGCACAAAAATAAAAATAATACATTGTAGTATTCTGTGTCAGAGAAGTGCTGGGATATTTATTAAGTTAAAATTTTGAAAGTGCATTGATTATAACAGCACAGAGTTTAGGCCTGAGACCAGTATTACTACCACTATTTTTGAAACCTGAAAGGAGTCATGACATAACAGAAGTCAAGACTTCCAAAACCAAGAGTGTTGGTTATGGTGTAGGTATTCTCAGTAATGGTAACACCTTTTAGCAGAGTGTTAGAAATAGGCTGTGTGGCTCACCTGTCCAGATGCTGCTGTCACCGGAACAGGTCAACCAAATCTTTCACAATGAAATCAATGGAAATTAAAGTTCTCTCAGACTGCTTTTCTGCTGTCCTACATTAGGTGTATGTAATAGGACAATGGATAACAGCATAACAGTACCTATTTCTTTCGTCTGATCATGAATGGGTGTTTAGGGCATTAGTTGAGAAACTATGGGTAGGTATTACAGTGCATCTGAAACACCCATGTGGAGGTAGCAGGTGTGGAACAAGTCTGACAGGAGTCCTATGGGTTTCTGGAGGGACAGCAGGAAGCAGGAATTCTTAAATTGCCATTAAAACAGGTTGTAGATGACAGTGCTTTGGGAGTCTAATCACTCAGCTGAAGGAGAGTCTTATCCATGATGTTTGCCATCCCTGCAAAGACTGGAGGCTATGTCTTCATTACTGTCATTGGGTCATTTGCAAGAATAACTTTTTTATCTATAGGCTTAAGTTTTGTCTACTTAGCCCTTCTATAAGATATATAATTTAGTCTATGGAGAATAAGCATAGGTCTCTGGCAACTGAAAAGCATTTTGGGCTGCTAGACTGGTGGAAGTCCCAAATGGCCATCCTTCATTATGTACTGTCTCTGAGTAGGGCAATCTAGTGAGCTGATGTTGTAAAGTAAATGTTTCATTCAGGTGACTCAGACAATAAGCACTTGTTTCACAAAAATTAGCAGGGCAGTTTATGTCAGAAAAACAAAAATTATGCAACATCAGGCACAAATGTCTACAACTGCCAACTAAATGAATCTGCAGGGAAATGTAAATACAGAAGCCATTAAAGACTAGTTGAGGTACTTTTTAGGTCTCTAAACAATAACACTGAGCAGATTAGTAACAGAGCCCTTCATAATTTGCAGTCTCTGCAGAAACAAAGAACTCCTATTACATTTATTATCAGATAGCAACATTCCTGTGTTGAAATCCAAATACAACAGAAACTTTCCTGCCCTGTGCAGTTATTTTGCTCATGAATAGGGGCTCTGTTTAAGATCACCAGGGTACATATACCTAGAAGGACACTATGCTTCTGAAAGATAACTAGGAAACTGTTGACTCAGACTTTGCTGATGAACATCTCATGGCTTCAGGCTCCAAGAGTCTTCATTTGCTGTTTTACTTTTTCTTCAGCAGAGTTCATTTAATCCATAATATATCCAAAGGGTTAGTGTGTCATCAAGTATGACAGCACACATGTAATAAATAATGCGGTATTACCACTACCTTTAGCAAAAAATATTTTTGCTTGGAAAAAAAACCCGCATGAGTCCATTTCTGTAGGTTGGGTATTTTGAACAGGTATTGATGGTGGTTGCAGTTGTTCATTGCAGAACAATCCACCATTGCAACAAAACTACAGCCTTTTAAAATAAGCTTCTGAACTCTGTTCGAAAATAAACACATGAATACGCTAAATAGCAAATGAAACAATTTATAAAACACATCAACAAGTCAGACTTCTAACTCTATGCAAAAATAAATGAATTTATATATTTGCGCATATATGAAAAATACCTAGTAAAATTATTCAGCGTAGTAAGGCAACATGGAGATCAGATTACTATGCCATCAAAGATAAATTATTTGGGGATTTTATTTCTTTCTCTTTACTGCAGAGCAATCCCTACATAGTCACTGAAGGTGAATCTGAAGTACAGGGAGGTTAACAGAAGGATTAATGTGGATTCTGGCTATCTCTGTCTTTGAGGCACTGAAACTGCAGTGAGGTTCATGCACAGAGGTACCACCAAACTCCTGTACAGACCCTCCAGCTCTCCTTCCAGAGAGAGGCCAGAAGACTGGAAAAGTATGAGTCAGAATGGCTCATTGCTGGACATGAGCCAGCTTAGGGCTGGATGCAGGATGACCACAGCCACATAAATTCTGGCAGCCTGCATCTGGCATGAAGCCAGAAACCAGCACAACCTTGCACATCCTCCTATGGACCTCCAATCCAAATTCATCTTACCTCAGGCATCCCTACACGTGTCTCCACGTCATGATGAAGCAGTATTTCTCAGAATCACACTTGGAAACTTGATCGACTCTTTTGGTTTTTCAGTTTTGATCTGACTAATCGGCCAGTGTAAATGAATGTTTCTCTGCCAATTTGTCCTGACTCAGGATCCTGTGGCTTTGCAACATCTTAATGACATTAGTATGACCTACATTTGTGGGTAAGGCTGTAAAATTAGGACTTTATAATTTACTGCTGATGTTGTTCTTTGAAAAATCTACAGTCTACAACTTCCTCGTGAAGGGAAGTGGAGGGCCAGACACTCATCTCTTCTCTTTGATGACCAGTGACAGGACTCAAGTGAATGGCCTGAAGTCATGTCAGGGGACAACATATTTGTGTCAAATATGTTGATATTTGAAAAAGGTTCTTCACCCAGAGGGTGGCTGGGCACTGGAACAGGCTCCCCAGGGAAGTGGTCACAGCACCAGCCTGACAGAGTTCAAGAAGCATTTGGACGATACTCTCAGGGACATGGTGCGACCCTTGGGGGTATTCTGTCCAACAGGAGTTGGACTCAATGATCCTTGTGGGTCCCTTCCAACCCAACTAATTCCGTGATTCACTATACACTGATTTTAATTTGTAAAATAATCCCTTCATATGGCTGTTACAGTACATTTTTTCTTATAACATATTAAAGATCAGATTAATAAAAAACTTACTGTATTGTCAAACTATAAGCACATGACCATTCTTTTCAGTCATTGAAACAAATGATAAAGTTACCAAATTTGGACAGAATGTTTCCCTGATATGCCTCCTCCAATATATCTGAGCTAACACTTTTGCACTCTTTCTAAAAGAAGGAAGTAAAAAGAGGAAAAAATAAGCAGTACTTTTATGCTTAAAAAAATCCCCTGATATGTTGGGTTGTGTTTCTATTTCTCAAAATCTCCAGCTTTTAAAAATTCCAAGCTCTCAAGTCTTGCCATTAATGGCATAAATTAAAATCGTAACTACCAAACAAGTAAAATTTGGACCAAGACTATAAAGACATTACACAGGAAAAAGTACCAAAAGGCTAAACTGAGACTGTGACCTTTTCTCTGATTTTTCATTAAAGACTTCTTGGATATAAAGCTTCTTAAACTTTCTTTCACCTCTTGAGAAAAGTGAGATACATTTCATTCTCTGAGAGAACTATCCTAGGTGCCCATTCTTGCAGAGAGATGCTGTGAATTCACATGCATATAGGTTAATCGATCCTCCTGGTGGCTTTGGGTTACTCATACATGGGGCATCTATGTTCTATTAGAAGAAGTTTATTAAAATTATAAAGCATGGTGAAAAATACAACTATATTCATAATATGCAAATGTACACCACATGCACACTAATAGCCTTATATGCAAATATTATTTAATTAACGCAAGTAATAACCCCATGACATACTCATGAAAGCCAGGACAAAAAGCATTAACTTTTTTGAGGAAATATTTCTCACCATGAGGTAACAAGCATCCACACATTTTATGGGCTCTTTGCCTCCTGAAGTTTTATAAAGTTAGTAAAAACTAACAGACCCTATTTTGTCTGCAAATAGAAAACTATCTAAATGCATATTTCAGGTTATATTTTATTGATTGATACTAGGGGGTTTTCTTCATATTATTGACACTTTATATTGTCCCATTTTACTCTGACAGCTCAAGTAGTAGCAGTCAGTAAAGGTAGAGTGTGTTCCTGGGGTCAGCGCTATGCGTGAAGCCTGGCAGATGGTGCTTCACCTAAGTGGTAGATTCACAAACATTCCCTGGCATGTCATCCACCATTCTCATGAAATTTAGCTAAATTTCAAAGCCAAAATCTGGAACAGCACTTGTCAGTGTATCTATTTCAATTTTTATAGTATGCTCATTTCCATAATATGTGGGGATTAAAGGTAAATTCCAGAGAGGGATGATGAATGGGAAAGAAGAAAATGGTCTTGACCCATCAGTTTTTCCCTTGCATAATGGAGAATGAGAATCAACTTTACAGTAACAAGTTTCTATCACTCAGTCAACAACTCCTTGCTGGCAGACATCTTCTTTTCCTCGCATATTCATTCTTTCCACCAAAAACCAGCTAAATTTTCTGAGCCATCCCTTCCCAAAAGCTGCTAGTCCAGGCCATCTGAGTCTACCCTCAGCCCAACTCATTTCTTTATCCATATGCATACAGCCATTATCTGACGCCTCCCCCTTACAGTGCAAATGTAGTCTATCTTTCCATGTAAAAGCTCTCTGCACATCTGCTGAAAACCTTTCCTTTAGACCGTTTCTCCCTCACCCATCACCTTCATTCCAGTCCAGTCTCTACAGAATGGTTTCCACTAGTCTTTACCAAATCCTTGTGTATAAAATTCCTAGCCTAGTCTTGCCTATCCTGAAGGTTATTCTGGGGTCATCATCATGACATTTAACCACCTTAAGGAGAACTAAAATGAGAGCTAGGTTTGTCACATTTGGTTTGCAAAATGAAGTGACTGCATGCTGTACACCTTGTTCTGGTAAGTTTTCTTCTTTCAGGAATACATTTCTGCTGGATCTGGAGAAGTAGAAGTAGCAAATCCAGAATATATATAGCTATAATTACACAAATTCACAGAACTCTGTGATTTGTTCCCCCTAATCATAAGCTTGCACTGTTGTGAAACCCCATCGATAGCCCACTCTATAGCAGCTCATAGCAGATGTCGCATTAGGAATTGAAATTCTGCTAATTAGTTTCAGTATCCATTGCCATGTAGCAGCTTTCAAAGATCAGGACCCTGGTGCTCCCTGTATTGGTTTCTCAAGGACATTTCTAAGAGTAGTTCTTTTCCCGGTGATAACTGGATGATATGTTTTCCCTCAGCCTTCCCCTTGTCTGATTTAGAAGTTCCTAATAAAGTGTGCAACACATTAATTGGGAGACTTAAACATTTGTCCCTGAATAGACTTTTTCTGGAAAAGAAACAAGAGACTACCTGGGCAAAATAAACAACAGAAAGAATCTGGATGAAGGTACATCTGGATGATTTTTCATTTCTAATGTTGATTTGTGTCAGAAGTATCTCAATAGCACAACAGCCTATGCTAGTCTGCTCTCTCTGACACCAGAAAACGTAGTTGTAACACGTTATTATTTTAAAAAGAATTTATTTCTGTACTTCCTGTTAGGTCAATCGGTACTAATTTATAGACTGTATTTTCAGTAAGCCTTTTTAACCTCGCTTTTACTCGCCTTACTCTGTAATGTTAGACTGTTTGGAGCTGCCACTGATGCCAGAGGAACATTAAAAAAAACCAAACGAACAAATAATGTGAGACAATAGCTTAAAAAGAAGCCTTGGCTCATTTACTTTTACTTTTGCCATCAGGTTAGTCCTCTGTAACTTCATGAATGGATACATGGAAGTTGATAAATATAAAACTTCATCAGCTATTTAGACAAAGTTATCCTGCCACCGTCATAGAACATCATTCATATCAAAATGTACATCCAGCAGTTTCTTATTTAGATTTACTGTGTAGAACCTCAAGAAATTACTTATTATTTTAGGAATCAAAGTCAGTAATGGTTTCTTTGATGGCTTTTACTCTTTACATTTTACGCTCAGAAGTTTTGAGGTATTTGGGTATTTTTTTGCTCAGTGCATATGTGCTCAGGAGGTAAATGCTGTGGGGCTCACAGTGAAAGTAGAGGTATTCTTGTGTCACAGAGACCCCCAACCCCGTAAGGTGCCTCACTGGAGGGGCTCCACAACAAATCCCCGCTGGGCAGCAGCTGGGTGACCCAGCTTCTTGGTGCGGAAACCACACCGCAGGCACACTCAGGGTGCGGAGAGAATTCGGTGGCAAAGGTGCACGAGAAGAAAGAGGGACTCTTCGTGGGTGAAGAAAGGGAGGGTTTAATCAAGCGAGGTGCAGGGAAGGCTGACACGGGGGAACAGGAGGCAGGAAGAGCCCAGAACAGGGATTACACAAGCTTTTAAACGAGGGCAGGAAGGAGGGGTTACACAGGAATCCTCCAATGCTGTGCAGGCAAAGGGGAGGAGACAAACAGACATAGAACCCTAACCAATAACAGTACAACAGGGGTGTGGCAAGTAACTGGGACCAATCAACTACCTAGTGAAGGGGAACTTTCCAGACTAACATAGACTTATGTATGATCCAGGTGGGGATTGCAAAACCTAATATGGTAAAGATATTCACATAATCAAGAAGAGGATTCCGGGACAACTTAATTCTAAAACAACAACAGTATCTGAGTAATTACAAACCATTAAACAAGTAGACAATAACAAAACTAACAAGTGTTTTATAAAGAAGGATTCTTTGAGGGGACTATCTATGTCTCCCTAACCAAAGGGAATCAGGGGCAGTGGCCAGGTCCGCCCAATGGACATGCTTCTAAGACTTGTTTTGTTGTCCATTGAGGCAGTTGGCCACCAGCACATTCTTGCATTACTTGTTGTGTCATGCTCTTCTACATGCAGGATAGGATCTTGTGACTCATATGGTTCGTGTCATACCATACATTTCTGTTCAGTTAGGAAGAGAAAAAAAATATAGTATTTCATTTTTTTATCATTCAGTGTTACATCGCTATAGATTTTGCCTTGAGATCTCTTTTCAACATGGTATTCTCTGATTCCAGTGTGACGTTGTATTCCATGATAGATAATTGTGAAGTGTTTCCTCTCATGAGGACTGAAGAACAGTGACCACATTCAGAAAAGGCAGAATTTTATCAATGATCGCTTGATAGAACCTCAATGATAGAACCTCTACCTTCCAGATAGCAAATATTCTACTCCTACCTCAAAAAAAAAACGCAAAAAAGTTTTGTTATGTTATTGCTTCACTGCCTATTTTTAATATTGCATCCATAAGATATTCCAGATACTCAAGAAGTTTTGTGTATCACCCTAACCTGATCTGAAAATCCTCTATGTATTCATTTGACAGTGATGCATATGTTGAGCAATATGGCACAGGTAGACACCACTAGGCTATTTGTGATGCTGTTTCTGGGTATAAATGGAGATTTGACCACTCTGGTTTAACAAGTCCTTTTCTGTTTCTCAGAACAGTTGACTTTTGTATCCTGAGCAGTTTCAGCTCTGGTAATTATTCATTTTAGTGAATTTTCATTTGCCTGTTATACTCATTTGTTTGTCTCCAGTGAAATGCAATATTTCTATAGCCTCTTCAGATACTGACTGGGATAGGAACAGGAAGTTTAAGGACATTTGTAATTGCTGAGGTATCGTATGTTTCCATTTTTAAATATAGCACCATGATATTATTATTTGTAATTGTGGTGGTGAAGTGATTAAATAAATTATAACAGCTTAGAAATACGGCTGAGAACTTTAAATTCATATCCTAGCCTTAATATTTGTCAAAGTAATTTGAGGTCATTATGGAGAAAATAATTCAAATCAATGTGAACAAAATAGTAAGCTATTAAGTGTAAAAATTAGGTTATTCAGTTAAAGTTTTCAGATACTTTTGATACACTCTGCATTCTACTTGGTTATTTAGACCACAGTGGAACCAAAGGGCTTGTTATTCCAGAATTCATATACATGTCCCACAAGCACATTCAACAGTATAATATTTACATTTAAAACAGACTAAGAAAGTTCACAAGTTTGCAACTGTCCCGAATTTTACACTTTTTTCTGCTAGCAACTTTTGCTAAAGTCGTTTAAAGTTAAAATGTAAATTTCAAGCTAAATTCCCTGGTCCCTTAATTCTCCCTAGACATATAGACAGCATTCACATGTAAGAAATTACTTCTGCTCTGAAGTACTCTATTGCTATTGAAAGAATATTGCAGAAAGTAGATTTGTATATATCAAAATGGGAGAAATATGTTAAGCACAACCACAGCAAGCAGGCATATTACACACTTGCACTCTCATACGAGTATCTGTATAAAAGATAACCCAAAGTTGAAGAATGTCAACTGAAACTGTATATTCAAACTTTTGAAGCTTTTAAAATAAAAAAAGTTATCTGTAAGAAACACAGTGACAACATCAATTTTCTTCACATTTTTTCAATCACCTCAATCTTTAATTTTTAACTGAGAACACTGTAATTAGAATGGTCTGCAGTAAAAAGGAATCCACCTAAATAATAGACGTTATTACAAGGGTTTTTCAGTTTCTCCTTTTGATGCTTAGATACAACTTCTGCAGATGCCTGAGATAAATAGCAAAATCTTGCTTCTCTTTCCCTTTTCTTCCTTCTCCCTGGATACAAAATGCCTTTCTATGTGTTCTTTTTGGATTCCAGTTCTACAGAGACTTTCTGTTGTGCCATGAACCAAACAGCAGAAGGAAATATGTGAAGAATGAAGAAAAGAAATCCAAGAAGAGAGAAAGAATAATTCTGGGATAGTAAAATTCTATATTTTTATTCACTGGAATAGGCTTCCTAGAGAGGTGGATGTCCCAAGCCCATAAGTATTTAAGACGCATTTGGACAATGCACTTGGTAATATGCTTTAACCTTTTGTCATCCCTGAAGTGGTCAGGCAGTTGGACAGATGAACATTGTAGGTCCCTTCCGACTGAAAATATTCTACTCTGTTTTGGACAGAAGGGTTCTTTATATCACTCACAGTTAAAAAATTCTCCTATAAACTTGGTTTAAGTGCAAGACTCTCTAAGTCCCAGACAGCTTTCTAGCATTTAAAAGCTAGTTAGTCCTCATCCTAGACTTTCTATGCATTGTCATTGCCCTGTTGAAGGACCGGGATTTGCTCTGCAGGGCCACTGACTGTCCAAGCAGACACTTTGTGAAAAGTGGTTAAAAAGAAACTCCAAAAGCTCAGTTGCATTTGCTGGGAAAGTTTGCATTTTGTTCATAGAGCAGTGAATTTGCTAGGCAGAGTTTTAATGAAGGTCAAGGAAAGGGCCTAGAAACAGGGTTTATGAAAGTGTTGTAAGATTCATTATTGTCATTGTGCAGAAAAGGATAATTTTCCTAAGAGAAATGGTGACATATACATAATAAAGTCCCTGTCCCTGTCATGACAGCTCAAGAGCATGCCATCGTTACCACCTATGTCACACTGCAGGTGTGCCTGCCATATGGGTGACAGCCGCTGACTTCTCTGATCAACACATAATTATCTCTGAATAAAAATGCACATCGGAGTAGCTGGACATAATGGATTGAGGACCCAGGGCAAAATGCTCTTTGCCGCATCCCGCAGCTCCACCTGGGGGTAGGAGGGGGCTGAGGGGAGCCACAGGAGCCGGGGCAACCTTGAGAAACCTGCAGTGACTGGGCCGCCCTGAGGTTATCGTGTTTATCCTTCCTGTCTTCTCTTGGATAGGGGAGGTCACTTGGTTAATGGCAGGATGCCCCTGATAGAAAAGGTCCTCCTGATCAGGGCTATTCTCCACTGATCTAACCATACATCTCTCTCACAGCATCTGGATAGTTTCCATTTGCAGAGTCCCCTTCCCCCATAAGATAATAAATATCATATCACAAGGATGGCAGTGCTCCTTCATGGAACACTGACTGTTTATTAGAGGCAAAAAGTTTAAGAGAAATGCTAACAATGTTCATTAATGGCCTGCATCCAGGTTTAATGAGGCATGTCAATATGCGAACTGGGCAACATCAGTGGCATAATAGTGGTGGTAAATGGGAGTAATTGTATCCAATTGTACGGCACAGCTTCCAGGAATGAGCCCGAACTGCCAACTGACAATGACAGAGCAATTATGGGAAGGCAAGCGAGCTGTGTCAAATTAGCACTTGGTGAGAACTCATTTTTCAGAGATGTGCTTGCTCTACAACACCACAAGTGATAGCTACTTTATTGTGAGTGATAGGAAGACCAGCACTTAGACTGATGTTCTGATTTGTCAATAGCTGTATTTGAAAGCTTAGTGTCACAAATATATAGAGATATTCAGGGAGAGAGGCACACTGCTCATGATCCGAAGGATAAGAACGTCGCTGAGAAGGTCATCTGTCAGTGTGAGCTGTCAAAGAGAGATCACACTCTATGAAAAGGGAACATTCAGCCGACTTAAGTAATTACCTTTGACTGAGATTTGAAGATGTCTTCTTTTGTTGGCCTACATTGACTGCATAATTTATAATTTACTGCAATCAGTGAAAGGCCAGGAATTGTAACTAAGAAAATCCTTATTTTATTTCTCATAATTACATTTCTTCTTTTCTCCCTTAGTGCCTCAGAATGTAAAAGTAAGATATCGTTGAAATATTTTTCAGAAACTCACCCAAATCATCTTTATCTTTTAAGATATCATACCCAAACTGGGAAGTTTAGGTTTTTTCTCTAGTTTTGGGGGGCTTTGTTTTTGAAGATATGAGTCATACCCTATGCCATCTTGTAAAGTACACTGCATTCCTAATGTGGCTTTACATGCTTTGTAGGATTATCAATTGTAAAGGATAAAGGAATAATTCAATTTTTTTCTTTCTAGTGCAGAATAAGAAAAAAAAAAGGATTTGGAGTACTAAGCACTGAAATTGTAATCCACATCCTATTCAGAGATGCACATCAGTTTGATATAGTTTTCAGGACTGCAGAAAGATAAGTATTGTAGCAAATATTCTAGGAACTTTGTGGATTAATAGAATTTTCATTGCTCGGTGTCTTTTTTTTAACAGTAATCTCACTGGATCAATGTTTAAAAAGTAATTTTTCAGCCTTTAATAATCTTAAAAACAAAAGATAATATATAACCAATTATGCTCTGGGGTATAACAAGTATTACATTTTTGGTTTTTATCTTAATAGGAAAAAATATCTACTTACATTTTATTAACTAAAAATATAGCATGAATTGTTATCAACGTAGCTTTTGAATTTTTATTTTCCCAGTAATAAAGTAATTTTTGGAAACCTTTCTTTGAGTTTCTTTAATCTATTTGCCACTGTGGGATGTTTGGTGTCTCAAACTTTCCAATTCAGACAGGGAAATCTTTAATTGGGAAGGGCTGATTGATTAATGAATTGCAACAAAAAGAGATCAGGGATTAGCATGCCTTCTGGCCAAAAACTGTTGTTTAATTCCAGGTGTATTGATTAGCTGTATAGTTATTGACAAAAGAATTAATTTAAGTACTTTAAGTCAATGTTTCTTTAGTTGAAAACTCTACCTTTAGACACAAGGAAATGCCAGTAAAAACCAGTCTATTAATATACTATCAAAGTACAGTCAGAGGAAAAAAGGCTTTATGTCTTCAAATTTTAAATTTTAGGTAGGATTTTTTTATGTCATGTTAATTTTCTAAGATTCATCAAGGAGCCATATTTAAAATTTGTAATTGTGGGTTTAGTGATGTTTGCTAATTATTTCATGTTTACTCTGAACTTTAAAGATTCTTCTAAAACATACTTTGTTTTCTATAGTTTGAATTTCAGTACCTGACATTATTTTAAATTATATGCCTTGCTGATTCTGAAACACATTTTTTAATCATTATTTTTTTATGTTTCAGAATTCTTTAGGCCATTCAATTTCCCCTATTGTTGAAAGCTGTTTAATTCACAATGCCTTGAGTACAGGCCCGTCATCTATTCTATAGTGACTATACCACTTAATAATGGAATAGTGCATCAAAGTGCCACTTAGGTCTCAAATTGTTATGTATGACTGTCAAAGCGGTGAAAAAAGCAAAAAGAGAAAAAAAAAGGAAAAAAAAAGGAGAAAAAAACCCCCTTGATTTGTCTTTACTACTGGAACGTGAATTTGTCAGCCAGGTTTTGAAATCACAACAGCATTGCTTGCATCCCCAGCGAGATGTCGAAAACTTGACAGGTACATATTTTTTCAACTACAAGCACTTCTATAATGAAAACTAAATACACAAATCTTTTTTTTTTTTTTTT
>VZTG01006517.1:186779-244106 GCA_013397845.1 Melanocharis versteri
TTTTTTTGCTCTTGACAGATAGTTGTTGCCAATGGGATTTAATGTTCAGGTTTGAGTTGTCAAGAGAAATAACCAATAAGCAATCCAAGTAGTCAGTATACAGATATTCAAAAGGAAAATGCCTGGCTTATGTGATATACTGGGAAGATTTGAGTGTATAATTAACTAACTGAGGAACCAAGGACACTTAATCTTCCCTCTAATGGCAAGTTCAACCCATCACTGCCTCTCTCTGGGGGACAAACTGTAGCTTGTTTTCTGGTCACCAGGGCCTTTGGTTGTCATTTTGCTCTTTCTTATTCATCATATCTTTTAGTTCTGGCACTGTTTCTTTCATCACTACTCAGACACAGTAAGAATTAACAAGATAAACTATGGTTCATTTCTGAAACTCTATTCATCATCCTATGTATTTTTAAACTGTGACTGTTTATCTGCCTGCCGACTCTGTCACAAAATTATCTGCTTTTCTTTCAGAGCACAGAAAAGGAATATGCATTTCTACATTTGTTGCCTGCATAAGCACAGGTTTATAATGTGTACACTGGAAACCATCAACAATATCTTAAAAAATGCTCTAAGACCAGTCATTTACCTCCAGGCTATCCACTAATTTATATGACACTGCATGTGTGTGCATGCGTGTGCAGTATTTATGCGTAGGGGAGAGAAAAAGCAGGCTGCTGCTAAGGGGAATGGCGTGTGAAGGAGGCCAAATGTCTTTTGCATTGGGCAGTTCCCCCTCCTGAACCCCCATCTGGGCTCTCAGCAGTCAGTAGGAGTGAGCCCACAGTGGCAGGAAGTGCCAACAGAGAAATGCTGCTGAATTCAAGCTTTGCATAGAGGTGACCAGATAGCTCCAGGTGTGAAAGCCCCCTTGAACATTCCCATGGACCCCCAAAAAAAAAAAAATTTAAAAAAATATCCATTTGCTTAAGAAGCTCTCTGCTCACAAAAAAACCAATGAAAATGGCTGCTGGGAAGAATTGAAAAAAAAAAAAAAATCAAATAAGATAAAGTAGCTTTTAAGATGCAGGACATCCAAACGAAGAATGTAGCACAAGAAGAGAGTAATATGTGTAGTGCTTTCTGGGCCACATACCAGGCTTGCAGACCAGGAATCAAGGGCATCCAACTGCTCTCCCTGGGTCGCTGATCTCTGCATGCACATATATGGGATACCACACACAGCTGATCCAGAAGCCTCAGGCCACATGCATGTCCTAATGTACCTCTTATGAATATTCACACAGCAGGGAGTATAGTAGTGATTTTGTAAACCTGTCAGTACAATTATTCTGGTTACCAAAGTACTGACTGTTTACTCAGCAAAATTTATTACTTGGTGTGAAGAAGTTTTACAAATAAACAGAAGAGGTCTCCATGGAAAAAATCAGAACATGAGGTACATAGGTAAAGCCAGAACGTAAGGTATGCATTGTGAGCAAGGAGAGTCAAAGTGAAGGCTGACACAACTTCTTCACTTATTCTTTTTAAACCACTACTGTCACCTGTGTACCGTAAATCTGTCTTAGTTCATGGATCATTGACACGGTGGACCAAAACGTTTAAGGTCACTGGTATCAGAGTAGCTGGTGTGCTTATGCGTTATGGACTTGATCCTGACAGGTGCTGAGTCTCTGCCAGCCAGACCACAGCCTGCTCAGCAGCTCACAGGATTGAACCTCTGCTCTCTGTGGTAAGGAGCTTAACCATATTGCTTGGAAAAGATTGGACTTTTATAGGAAATCTGCTTTCTGAATTGGAAGGCTGTGCCCTTCTTCAACTAAAAATATTAAAACTTGAATGTACATTTTTATCTAAGCTGTCATTTGTACACAAATGTTTTGGTTTAAAACAAGTTATTGAGCCCTCATGAACAACAAGAAAGCAGACATGTACTTGGGACCACTCATTTTGATAATCCTTTTTGATACACACATTTATAACATTAAATCATCCATTTTCCCCAGTTTAGAGCACTTAGAAAAAAGTTCATTAGCCCTTTCCAAAGGGCTGAAAGAGGATTATGATATAATTACTAACAGAGCCTTAATATACTGGTAGAATAACTGACATAACTATTCTAACACTGGAAAATTTACTCTAGATGTTTTTGAATCAAAATATGCATACTTGTCCATTTAATGTGGGTACTTTTAAACATTAATTGTACCTGATAAAAAGCTCACCCCCTGACTGATACACATGTTAGAGGTACTGTTGTTATCTGCAAGTCTGGATAGCTCAAGGTTATATGACTGGGTTAATAGGATGAGACTCGTGGTTTAACACTCAGGCTTCTGACACACAGCCATAAAGATGCTGAATGAAATACAACTGGCTGTTTCTTCCTAGGAAGCAGTCTACAGGCCTCTGGTGATTGTTTCAGAAGTTAGAGAATATTAAAGGTCCTACATTTCTAAGCACCTCATTTGTAAAAAGACTTATAAGTGAAATAGAATGGAAGAGACACTCACATGAAGAAAATTTGTGTTTAAATATTTATCTGATGGTTTTTATTTTTAAAAACATAATATTTTGTACAAGAGAAAAAAGATAAGAGAATTATTTTCATAAAACAACTGATCTGTATCTAATCTGTATCTAATCTGCAGAGACATATTAATATCAAAAATAGACTTTCTGAAAAATAAGGCATAGCAAAAATTTCATAATATATTTGATTAATCAAAACCCAAACAGAAAGTTCTGATCTTCCCAGATGCTGATGGCTTACAATTTTCTTCAGGGCATTATAAACTATGAAGCACCAAATGCTTGCATATATTTTATAATACACCAAGCTGTCAAATATTTCTGTAAAAAGATCCATCATTAATATCTTACTGCTTCTTTTCCTGGGCTGCATTGTACGGACATAGTATCATGGACTAATTTCTGAGGAGACACTTCCTTTTTTTTAAATTCCTTTTAGTCTGCCAGGCCAGCATGCTCCATACAGAACAGATGGCAGGTGATGGGGGTTTTTTTAGCAACTGCAAATAAGGAGCGGGAGCAAGGATCCTCAGCCTTGGTAGCTCAATGGTTAGCCAGAAAAAGGATACAAATAGTTTTATTGTGTGCTCTTTTAGTCCTGGATCCATTTTAGTCCAGCCTATTTTGCTGACTTAAATGACATTTGAGAATTATTTTAACATACATTAAAGACTTGTCCACAGACTACAGGCTGATCTCTGAGTAACACTGTAAGTGAGCAGAAAGAAAATAGAAATTATGAGAGAAGGAAGAGTGATTCTATCTCAACCAGAGGCTTTATTTTTTACATCACAAATTGCATAAAAACAGAAGTTCATAGGTGTAAGGATGCTAATAAATGTTTATTATGCTCTGTCAGAGGATAAGTTTGTCAGTAGGTGCAAAATATGAGATACTCAGCATTTGCAGAGTGCTCTCTGGAAGCACTCATAACTTGCAGATGTTTTGTTATAATTTCTTTGCCACCTCTGCATATAATGAGTGGGGACAAATATTTCAGTGTCATACACACATATCAGTGGCAATATTTTGGAGGAGAGGGATGGAAGGGCAAAGGAAGTGGGCTATGAGTTGACCTAGAGAGTGCAAATCTGTCCATCACTCCACTATTTAATGCCAGCAATGAAAGAAACCATCTGAGGGACCATTTTGTATCACAGCATCAGGGAAAAAAAAAAAGTAGAAGAATGTAGAAAATTAAAATTCCTCATGTTATATGGCTTCTTGTTTAGACGTGGTGTTTAAGTTGGATGTCGTACATGGTAACAAGGTGTAGCTGCTGTTCCCTGTTAATTGTCTAAAGTATTGAGTCATCTTTTCTTAAAATTAGCAACAAATTTATTTTATGTTTTATACTAATACGTGATATATTTTGACAGTTCTCAAGAGGGGAAAGTCTTCTCAGGTCCCAAGTTAGCATCACAAGAATATTAAAGCCAAGGCTAAGCACACTGCTACTATTGCCCTTGTATTGGCTTCATATGTTGCATACATCCCAGAATTAGACTTTCTAAATATTTAACTATCTAGATGTGTTAGTTTCCATCCCCCCCCCCAAAAAGACAGATAGAAAAGCTGGAATAAAAAATTTAGAAGCTCAAGGAGGAGCTAAAGCTTTTACAGACTATCTTGTTTGAATGGCATCAGAAATTGTCCAGATCTTTGTCAACATCAGTGACATTGTAAATTATAGTATATAAAAAAAAAAGTTACAATATACACCGGAAGTAGAAAACAAGGTCAAGGGTTATATTTTAGCTAAATGCTTTATTCAGATGTGGCCAAATTTAAACAATGTTCATTCATTCCCTCTTCTAAGCCTCTACAGAGTCTGTTGGGCAAAATTCTGTTTTCCATATTTTTTATTTTTATTCATTATTGTTCACATGAGTGTCTTGTGTCTTGTTAACCCTTTCTTATGGCTTGTTTTAGACACTGAAACAAACCACTGGCATTTGTCAAGTTATGAGAAACAAGAGTAAGAGGGCCAGGATATGCACATCTGACCTTAAAAACAGGGTTGGTGTCTGCCATGCCAAACTCTAAACTAGCAATATTGAAGGAGGCTTAGACTTTGATAAAAGTATCCAGAAGACTAAATGTATTCCCCAGATCTCTCATCTGCTGGCATCTTTCACTTCCTCTCCCCACCTTTCTGTCCTTCTTGAACCACATCTGACTTCATCCACAGTTGAAGAATGTGACCTTGGTCTCAGGTTACCCTAAATGAAGTAAATGAATGCAAGCCCAGCCACTACAGTTTATTAGTAAATCTGTAATTAATCATTATGCGCCACCCAGAATTATTGTCATTTTCATCTCCCTTGACATACCTTTTTATCCTTTTATAGTTCCCCTTCCTCCTACAGTTTTTCCTTTGTTTCCAGTGACTGATCTGGCTACCTTTGGGGATATTCCAAGTTCAGAGTGAGTTTTACGTTCTAACTTCAGATCTTACATACTGGAGATACGGGATTTCTATATCAGGCAGTACAGGTTGCCTGGGAGATTGGTAAATTCATACTGTGTAGAAGAAGAAACCAGCTTCATACTTCTAAAACAGTATTTCATGCATAGCAAGATATTATTCTGATCAGTGGAAGTTAAAATTAATGTTGAAAGTACTGAACTGAAATTTTAAAGGAATGAATGTATGGAAAGACAACACAAACCCTGACTGTTGTTCCCAGTACATGCAAGAGACTTGCAGTCTCTTTGAGCTGCTACATAAAATTGCTATTTAGAAGGAAAAAGGTAAGTGCAAAATTGCCATAAATATATGGGACATACCAGAGAATGTGGAACTGGGTCATTGTTTTAAAACAGGAACATTTCAGAGAGATGCAGAAAAACCCAGGACACAGGAAAGAAAAGGAATGAAAAAATGGACAAAGGAGGATTTGCTCAGAGGAACTGTTTAATTTTAAAATAGGTGGAATAAAGTAAAATGTTTTTATTTTATGGAGTTAACAGAAGATATTGCTGATTATTTTTTATTTCATCTTATTGCTTGTTACTCATTTGAGGGGGTATATTTTCTTTTTGATAACAATTGATTCAATCAGAAAGGACTTTTGACCTTGTAAAAACCGTTGACTTTTACTTTTTATGATGTAAGGACCAGTTCTTATTTACATCCATCCTTAATCAGCCGCTACAGGAAAATTTAAGGATAAAATGCCATCAGGCTCTAGAAATCAGTCAGGTGGACAAGAGGATACAGTTCATTAACTCCACTGCAGTACAAGGCTGGTGTACTCACCTGTCTCTTCACATCTACCTCCCAGTTACTCCAACTCTTGTAGTGAACTCACATGAAAAAATTATAAAGACAGGCACTATACATTAGGCGTCACCATAAGAAATGTTTTCAGACACTCCAATAACTGAATAATGATGGTGGGGGATTGCAGTGTTGTTCAAACCAAAGTCACAAGTCATTTTGCATGATGACTAAGTGAAAAGCTGTGATGATAGAGACATTAATTTATCAAAATTCATCGATGTTCTTACAGGAAATACAAGGTTTCTGTGCAAAAAAAAGTTTCAAAACTTGAGGTTGAAGTCCTTGCTCCAGTAAAAACCAAAGTCTAATAAGTTTCAAAGGAGCAGGATTCCTCCACAGCTGCCTACAGACTCACACCAAGGTAGCACCGAGTATCCCCAGCTCCCCAGAACAGGGAGGTTCTTTGTGCTAATCCTGAATGACCACACTACAGTCTGTTGAGTTGATCTGTGTCATCACATGCATTATGGTGAGTCAGGTTTAGCCCTGCAAGATGGAAAAAAGGATCCCTAATTATGTGCACTATTTTTTTCCCCAAAAGCATTTCTAAAAATTCAGGAAGGAAGAAAACACTAGTGCACAGACCTGTCTCTTTCTTTTCTTTTCTTTTCTTTTCTTTTCTTTTCTTTTCTTTTCTTTCTGTCTTTCTCTGTCCTTTTCTTCATTTTCTAATGGATACTGCTTATACAGGGGTTGGAGAGATGAGAATACAGATTTAATTCCTGTAATGTTTCTGTAATCAATGCTTTGTATCTGAACAAAAGTGTAAAGAAGGGCATAAATGCACTAAGCTGCATTTCAAAAATGACATCGTAATTGCAGGACTGCCTATCTTACCTTGGCCTCAAGCATTTACCAGGATTTAAATTTATTTCAAACTGTTCTCCCAAGCCTGCCTAATTTTTTTTTGTCCAAATAGCAGCAACTCACAGTTAGTGAACAAAGCTTCAAGATTTTTTTTTTTTACTTACAGCTAAATTTAACTTTACCCATCCAATAAAAAAGAAATAAGGGAGCCTTTATTATCTCCCTGGATTTCTGGGTATGATACCACATCATAGAGAAGTGGTTATTAGAGACAATGGCCTACCAAGGTGAAGTTTGTAATAAAGCCTATTATGTGGTTTCACCATTGACACTAATGGAATGTAACAGTGATTTAGAATGATTTAATGGTTCCCAGGTTGTGCTCTAATAGTGCTCTTTATATTATGATGTATATCACAAAACCTAATGTGGCTGTTGTGATATATTGACAGTATTCATGCTGTTTCATTTTTTTAGGGGAATTTTAAAAACTGTCAAAAAAAGAAAATTAATAGGTTGCAACTGCGTTATTTTCAAGGGGTCTGTTTTTTAAATGTATGTGCATAAATTTCTATTTGGTGCCATGCTTAAGCTAATAAATTCATTTGCATTTTTATTCCAAAGTCATAAAAGTGGAATGCATGCATGCATGCATCTGTGTGTGTCCGTGTCTGTGTCTGTGTGTCTATGTGTCTGTGTTTGAAGCCTCGTTTTAAAAAGATAATCTCAAATTTTATTTACAAAATGGCTTTAATGGTTTCAAATGTTCATGAAAGGGGAGTGTAAAACAAGTTTTCTTTGCATAGGCTGCAAAACGACACTAATTTAACAAAAGGGAAACGGCAAGGGGTATGACTACAGATTCACTCAAAAACCATGCAGACCCTTAGAGGTCAGGTGGCTTTTAGACTTGCACTTAGAGTCTGGAATTTAAATAAAAACAGAATCATCCTGGAAGAGAAACAAAGGAAGATGTACTAGAGCTGAGGTACCTTTTGAAATCGTTTGTGGGCTTCTCAGCAATGCCTGACCTATTAGCTTTAAGGCATTTCTGGCATCAAGTAGATTAAGGAACAGCAGGAATTTTCTCGAATTTTTTAAGTTTTTCCTACTCTATTTGTAATTTAAAAGCATACATCATGAAATATCATTGCTCAAAAGATCAGCACCTTCCAAGTGTGATGATGAGCTACCAGTGAAAATACCCACAGAACAGAGTTCTCCCCGAAAGAAGGAGTTTCATACCTGGCTACCCTGTGAATGCTGGAGCAAAGGTCCTTGGCATTTTTTCTAAGAAGTGTTTCCTTCCCCATTCACAAAACCTCACACTTTTTAAAATTAGTTTCCTACACTTTCATGTTGAAACCATGCACAGATCTTTTGAAGGGCAGAAGAAGGTAGAGACCATGAAACTGATTGCTGCTGCCTTGATTTCCTCATTAAATACTGCAAAGGGAGAAGATCTTCTCAATCCCCACTCAGGCTGAGATGACACCCACCTCTGCTCCCTCAGTGGTAATGAAAAGGGGGAAAATGTCACTTTTGGTGAAAATGGAAGGACAAATGTACAAGCCCTTACAGGTTCTGTAGAAGTGAAGAGGACAGCAAGGAGAAAGCTGCCTGGCAGTCGGTGTGCCATGTCACAAGAGACTGTCCTGCACTTGTGTCAGGGGAGACTTCAGTGTCTTCTGTTTCTTTTGTTCCTAAATCATCTATGCCTTGTGTTGTGTGCTACAACTGCCACTGACAAAGCGGGAGGAAGATGAACTGGGAAAAAACAGGGCCTCTGAGTCCCAGACAGGTAATAGAGAGTGTATGATCCCTTCCCTCCTGGCAGGTGAGCATTGTTTCCAGTACCTTCCACACCAGCTGGTAGGTGCTGCTGGGACACCACTTGCGCTGCTGAAGTGGGAAAAAATCCATGTGGATTCATGCTGCACCCTTCTTTTGGAGGTGCAAAGGAGAGTAATTAATTTAAATTACCCAGCTGAATTTACCCCAGATGAAGCATTGCGTAGGTTCCCATGTTGATTTAAGTACTATCCCTCAAGAGGGAGAGAGTCACCACGGTCTGGGAGAAACAGTGATGTGAGCTCTCAGAGACGACACGGGTGGAGGTGAGCAGCTTTTGGTCTGACATCACCATATCGAGAACTTCCCAAGCAAAGAGAGAACTTGCTCCTGCAAAGAGCCTTCTTTGCCAAACTGTGCCATTGGCATGGCACTGGCTAATTGCTCTGTTACCGGGCAGTAACATGACACTTGTCATTTCCTGCTTCAGGTTAGCTTGCTTGTAGAGGTTTTTTGGTGCTTGTTTTTTTTCCTTGTGAACACACCAGCTTGTGATAAAACCACCTGTGAAGAGTTCAGCTGGAACACAGCCAGCCGTCTCCTGATGGGATCACAGTTTGCATTGCATGTGCTTCCATCCTCATGGCAAGTGAATTCAGTGAACACAAAAGGACAATTTTTCTCTTTCTCTAATTCATCCTCTAAAACTGTCCACAAAACCATAATTTTTCAAGTGTAAAAAGTATGTACAACCTGGAAAAAGGGTTTATAAATAGAATATTGCAATGAATAATGACTTTGGGGCACAGAACTGAGAGAGGACAGGCAGAATTTTGGAGAAAGTCATTTGGTTTTGACACTGAATTTATTTCAAAGTTATAAGCAACATATTTCTCAGGAGAGGTTCTCTCTTTTTTTCCTTTTTGTATTGTGTCATCCCTGTGGAGAGCTTTGTGGAATCATATAGAACCAAATTAGGCAAAGTGCCTGTTATGTAACCTCATGGTTCTTTAAAAATTGTGGGAGTATCACTATCACTAGAGCTTCACCCTTCCCAAAGTTTATGTACAGCACATGGAAAGTGGGGTCAGGAACTAGTGGAGACCATATAATGAAATATAATGAAATATAAAGATCATTTTTACAGCAATGCATAGAAATTTGCATAATTATTATCCCATTTTGACTTTTTAACTTTAGAGAATCTATGTGGGTCAGTTTTCCCTGTTTTAATTAGCAAAATCAAAATAACAAAAAATGGCAATTTCCTTCTTTCAAGCTCAAGTGGACTACTCAGCCTGTAGCAATAATTATATTTTTCAAATGTGAGATGCCTAATTTAAAATACGAGATTCCCAGTAGCTGCAGAAGTTTTGAAGACAAGAAGTGACAGAAGCAAGTGAGCCTTTTGTTCTTATCACTTCCAAGCCGAAAGTCCTCTCGGCATCTAAACTTTGTAGGAATTATGTCACTCTTGTAAATAAATTTCTGTGTCAATATTATTTATTGGAAAATATTTTACCCACTGGGGTAAATGAAGAGCAAGGCTTACTAATCAGATTACTAGCACGCTTATTCTAATTTATACGTTCCATAGTTAGCCTTTAAGCCACAGTTGACCTCTTATTTTTTATATTAACTGGAAACCATTCATCAAGTGAGTTACCCCTCTCCTTTCAAATCCACTTGTATTACTAAAAGGTTGAGTAAAGACCTCTGGGGAACAAGGGCAATTTTTGACATGGATCTCAACAGATTAAACTATGCAGGGACAATATAGAATACATTGGAGCAATAACATTATCACATCATAGCCTGATTGAGAGGCATTTCCTTGCATTTTTGTCCTTTTACCATAAGCCAATAGTAGCCACAGGCATTTGACTGGAGAGCCCGGAGGATTGACAGGCCTGGCAGTCATTACACGCTGGATTGAATACTAGATTACTCCAAAGTGGCTCAGGGTCAAGGATCAGTGTGTTCCCTTTTGGCACTAAATGACTTTAATATCCTTACTGTATTAGTCAATTACTTTAAAGCTGCTGCTCTCTGAGCTCTCTCTGCCCCCCTGCAGTTTACTATGGACATTTGAATTGCTCCCATACTTAACCCACACATCTGCTTTTAGCTGTCAAAAGAATAGTGCTACCACTGGAGCTATTGACAATGCAAAATGAACAGAGATACTTGCTGTCAGTGTCAAGTGGCACTTTCTTTCCATTGTTTGTTTTAAATAACTCCTAAATAATGCCACAGTGGCACTGTTCCTAACTTAGGAAGAGTCCGATGGTGGTTTACAGCCTAACTTTAATTTAATCTCAACATTAACAAAACAAGAAACAGTAAATTATTCTGTCCACACAGTTAGTTGTTTTTTGGGGGAGAAAATATGTTTTCCAAAGAGCTGAAGTACTGTAGTTGGCACAAATGGCACTGATGGAAGGCACAAAATGAAGGGTTGCTTTCTCCTCTTGCTTAAATTTCACAAGAGCCTCTGTGACTATAGCAAATTACACTGCACTTCTGAATTTATTGGTGCAACACAGTGAAGAATTTTATATCATGGCCACTGAACATTAAAAGGTCTGGCTTGGCTTGGTGTTAAACCAACATGTCTGGATTAAATATGAGCAGAACTGATCTGAATTTTAAAACTGCATGAAAGTCATGCCTTTAGTGTTTTAGTGAAAGTGATATCAGTGCACATGAAAGCACATCTGTGCTGTGGGGCCCAACTTGTGTGTGGTGATGTCATTGGGTTAAAAAAGCAACTCAGGACTTTACAGCTAGATACATACAGAAATAATTTTCTTTTACGAATATACCTGTTTTCATCTTCATGAGGATAAATGGGGACTGTGTCTTACTGGGAAAGCTGTCAACTGTATAGTTTGGTGAGCCCATGTTGCGTGCAGACAGTCACGTTTTTCCACTTTTTGTATTAACCTGCAACATGGGTATAAGGGCTGGTCGCTTTGCTATTCGAAAAATACAAGTAGCATTTTACAAGGAATAGCACCATGCCTATTGCTGCAGACATCAAATTGATCTGCTTTTTGGAGGATCCAAGAAGGATCTGTCATGGCAAAGTTACCTTTCTTATTATTCAGAGAACTGCTAAATACCCTCATGAGCAAGGGCTTTGGGCTCTTCATTTAGTGCATGAAAAAAAAATCAAATTTTGACATACAAGGTAGGTGTAACATAGGTCATTACTATTGGGAATTCTAGAAAGTATGATATCCAGACTGCCCAACAAATTTAGCAGCATAGTGTCCACTCTGACCTATTAGCCAATGACAAGGCCAAAGGAAAATATAATCCACTATGCACTGTAAGCTTCTGGAAGGCTTAGGCAGTATCAGAGACATTTTAGCTCCTGGCTTCAGCAGTCTTTGTATTTCACTGGAAATTATAATTGCTCTGTTAGGAAGCAGATGAAACAACATTTTGGATAAAAATCTCAATCTCTAAGTGCCTGTCCTTGTTATTCGGGATCTTTAGGCATATAAATATATTGTAGGTAACAGAGCAGTAACAGAAATGCAGATATACGATCAGTTTTAAAATATATGCACACTTGCATGTTTTTCAGTGCACAAAAATACTTCATATGATGCATTCTGAGTTTTGCCATTTCAGGTAGAGACTACATGTGTTCCTACTCCAGGAAGGCAGGCAGACAGTATGTGTGGACAGTAATATATATTTCGTTTGCAGTGTGCCTCAACTCAGCGGCTAAGCATAATGAATGGTGCCTTGGGGAATGCTCTGAATAATTGTGCTAATTTAAAATTTAGTCAGCAAAGGACCTTAAAAAACTTGATACCTCTTGGTAATGATGCATCATTAGCACTTTTCATTCATTTATATTTTGTTGTGTTTAGGGATTTGGGTATTCAGGAGAAGAAAGGTAGTCTGACAAGAGAGTGATTGAATCAGCCCCCTTGATACCTGGGAGTGACAGAAGGTGAAGTACTGTAGCTGCAGTTGACAACTACTTTAATATGAGCCACTTATAAATATTTACAATTCATAAGTCAATGATGAGCTTCTGTATAGCACATAAATAATACCATAAGTATTTGGCATATTTATTTGGAGCCTGATCATTAGTTGGAAGATAGCTTAGTGTTAAAGAGTTATGGAAACATTTTCAATTAGAAGAGCTTCCTTTGGAGACTGCAGTGCACAGCTTTGAAGAAAATAATACACATGAAACAGGTGAGTTCACACTTCTAGAAAACTGCCATTCTCTCAATTTAATCAGGGGAGCAAAACATCCAGCTCCAGTGCAATAACATACGTAAGATTAATAGAAACTGGCTCTCAATGATTTACTTGGCACAGATACCATAGCACTTAACATATGGCCTTTCTGCAGGGCAACGATAAACATATCAGAATCTAGTCAAAAAACAGTGAACCCTATTTACTGCACGAGTAATTGTGTTGGGGATATAATTCCTCTTGTTAAGGAATTCTACTAATAAGTTGATTTTGTAGGCTAAATGGGACACCTTGAGTGCATGATTTTGATCTGACTGCAATAAAAGGTTGACAGGTTGAAAACTAGGCACCTATTGACTGACAGAATTCAATATTTTTTGTTCAAGATAGATATTTATATGCAAACTTTTTTGATGTTTCTCATATTAAATGTTGAACATTGTTGAAAAGAGGGGGAAAAAACTCAACAGCCCCACACTCCATAAACCACAATCAAATAAAATGAAAAAGCTTACAGAGAATGCATTCTTTGTTGTTGTTGGTTTATTTTTTTTTTTTAAGAGGATAAAATATCTGTGTTTTCCTGAACTATTTTAGGCAGAATAATTATCTGTAACTTCTGTCTCTTTAATATGAGTGCATAGTGCAGTGATGGGTGCTAAATACATTAATCAGGAGTGAAAACTTAATTGAAACATTCTGGAGCACATTCTTGGATATATAAAAAGATAAACTAATACTCAGCACAGGTAAAACATAATAATTTATTGTGTTTGCATGCCTAATTTTTGTGTTTTCTGGACTTTGTTATCCCTATTTTTTTCATATAACAATGAGGTTTTAAATGACCACTAGGGATGGACACTCCTTTCTTTCCATCCTGGTGGGTAATGAGAGAGACAACACCTCCAGCCATTATTCGTCTGAGTGCTGAGTGGGAGTGCAGTTAACTTTGATAGCATAGAAGTACATCTTTTATTGCATAGGAAAAGAAATGTCGAGAATAACCTATTCAGTTTAACATTTTCACAGAGTAATTACACATAAAATTAGCTACCATCAAACTTTTTAGCTACTTTTCCCAATCATATTAACTGCGTACATACACATTTCATCTCTAAGAATGGAAGAATTATTTTAACCTGGTAATACCCACAGAAACAATCTAGAGTGATTTTTCTTTCTATTTTAATTGTTGATAATTTTGGGTTTGAATCTCAAACTATAATTAATTTTTTTGGATAGTAGTATAGAAAATCAATCTGCAATGTCTTGCTCATGTCTGTACGATGCGATAGCATTAATGCAGTTTCAAATATCAAAAAAGTGTCTGTTTTCTGTTTAATTTTTATGCTCTTTTATAATAGGATTCTTCTCGTCATGGATCATCCTGAGGTATGTAAACAACATACAAACTTACTTTGAATGATATATAATCTCGTAATTTTCTCTCATAAAATGGCATATACAAATCAAGGAGGTAAAGCATGGAAAGTAACATATTTTGGTCTTGTGACTAATGGTAACCTGGTGCTATTGAATTACTGAACTGTGTCTGAGAACTAATGAGAAAAATTTCCCTGGGGAATCTTTATCCAATGCACTTGGAGAGCACCTTGGGGACTCATTCCGTGTCTGTCACCTTTCCCGTCTCATTGACACTCAGCTTCTTTACCACCATTACACTGTGCAACCATTTCACTTTACACCTCACGATTAGAATATTAAAAGGAGAGAATACTACACTACTTGCTCCAGATAGCAGAGTTGTTTTTGACACTTAAAATAGAAATTGTCACTGAAATATCACAAGGACATGACTATCTCCAGCTCCAGAGCATCCAAGGAACCTTTTAAAGCTCAGAGGTGTATTATTTTGAAGCCACTCATATTTTTTGTCGTATTTCTTAAACAGCTTGTTTTTTTCATTTCTTAATTAACAACAAAACACTTAAGGATATGTCATGTCATTTAGACCACAAAAATGATTTCTCGTAGGTAAAATTTTCTCCTGTCATAATAGCGAGGACTAAGTCACTGGTATAGATTATATAATGATGAATTTTTAAATGAAGGAATAGAAACATCATTAGCAAAAAGATGTAATTTTCCATGTGGTAAATATTTGGTGAAGACTTGTGAAGTCTAAAAACATAAGGAAAACTCTTCAGTGCATGTAAATGGCTTTAGTTTCATTGATTTAAGAACACTGCTGATTTCCCTCAGAGAGGATTTGTCTCATATATCTTACATCCATATTTAGAAGAACTTTGGTATATCCCGTTAGGGCCTTCCTCTGAAAAGCTCCCTCACTGAAGTGCA
This sequence comes from Melanocharis versteri, assembly GCA_013397845.1. NCBI lineage: Eukaryota > Metazoa > Chordata > Aves > Passeriformes > Melanocharitidae > Melanocharis > Melanocharis versteri. The sequence continues at coordinate 201,715 of VZTG01006517.1, forward strand.
CAGAACTACTCTCATGAGTAAGAGCAGGAAGGGTTTGGCCTCAGGGAATAAAGCTCAACTTAAAAAAGTTTGAAAAAATCCAACTACGTGTTTTAGCTTAGAAAGTGTTCTAATTTCACCTGGTTGGTGATTTCAGACAGAAGCTAATTAAAGCCAACGGAGAATTTTTAAAATGAAGAAAAAACCCCACAAATTAGGACAGCAGGGGGAAAATAAGTTTCCTAATTATATATAATGAGGATGTCTTATACATAGTGCAGTAAATGCTCACCTTTTCTATAACACTGAGAGTAGGACGATTTCTGCTGTGTGGCCCAGGGTGCTACACATACAGCTGCATGTACCCATCGCACAAGTATTTGATTTTATTAAAGAGTTCTAGTTAGCCAACGTCCATGGGAGTCACACACTGTGACTTGTGTAGAGACTGAGAAGTACTGAACATATTTGACTGCTGATGATATTGGCAGAACTATTGCCTCCAGCGGCTGTTTTCGTCGCTGTGTTTTGTTGACATCGAGGAAGCATGGGAAGGGGACATTATTTTGGCAAGTTTAGGAAGAAGTCAGGCTATATGCTGAGTTTGGTTTTGTCTTCTGCCAAAAAAGATCTTTCCATGGAATTGATGAAAACCTGCCATCATTCCATCCTTCTTCTGAAGATGGTGGGATTTCTGCTATGGACCCCTTGAGGACAGGCTGAATGCAGTATTTTCTTCAGTAGTGGGCAGCCACTGGTGTGGTAGAGTAGATCTATTATATCTTGAAAATATTTGAGTGTATTTGTTTCAGCCTTGCATTATCAACAGTTCAGTGTTTCACTGTTGACTCAGCAAATATTCTTTGCTCTAAAGAAAATGAAAATACACTCTCGGGGTTGTAGATTTTCTAGAGGATTCTGTCCCCTTCCCATGAATTCTGAGTTTCAGAGCAGAGGTAAAGGAAAATTGGAGACTGACTTAAAAATTACAATATTACTGATAATGTATAGTGAATGAAAAAACCCAAGAAACAAACTCTGTCAGGAATTGTCAGTCCTCTGATGCTTGATGCAAGCCTTTGATGGTGTAAAAAATACAGTGATGATGATGAATAGGGAAATAATGTTTCGATGTTCTCTTCTACAGTTACTCTGAACACACTGAAATTACAAATGTTTTAAGTCTTATTTGTTTTACCAGACGGATTTTAAATAATTAGAACTAGGAATAGTCATGCATGTCTGTGACAAGTGAGGATGCAGCACTTCTGCTCAGATGATCTCCTTCATCTCCACTCTGCATCCATTCTGCAAAGAGGGAAATGAATGAATAAGAAGCAAGGTTGTGAAGATCTATATTACCAGCTCTAGCCTGTTCACCTTTACCTTTCTGTTTTGAATTTCAGGTCACTGTACTTTATTCCAGGTTCAAACCAAAACTCCTTTATCTGTTCTGTTGCTTTAACTGGTCTGAGATCTACCATGCATGAACAGAACGTGAAAGAGGAAGCTAGTTTATGGTTATTTTAGAAAAGTTTTTGCTTTTGAATTCAGAGTGCTTAATCTTAAAAAATTAAAGTCTGTGATCTGGTCTATTTAAACTTCCTCTATTTAAATGTCTAGATTTAAGTGAAAAAATGTGAGAGGTATTATTGGTTGTTTGGCTTTGTTGTTGTTTTTTTTTTAAGCACTAATAAGCAGTTTACACATTCCTGTCTCGTCTTCTACATGGCAAAATACAATTCTTTTGAAAATATATAGGGGAAACACTCCATGTAAATGCTTACAATATCAGGAGACAGGTTGTGAACTGTATTTCCTTGTCTTTCTCAGAAAGATAATTATGAGTGTGGCAGAGCAAGAAATCCTTAGACTCCTGGTTTTGCAGAAACCACGTGAACCAGATACTTGATTCAGTATCATGTTAGTACTGGCTACAGGCAACCAGCTGTTTCAGTAGAAGTTGAGGTTTAATATGCATTTAAACATTTTCTCTGTGACCTCTCTCCCACCCATTAAATTTCATACAACTGGCTCTTATGAGCTTCTCAGGGATAGTTTTTGATTGTGAGTTGATGAGGCTACATTAAAGCTTCCCAGTGCTTTGGATACCCAAATCCATGACTTTCTTATGCAGCAAAATGTCAGAACTAAAACCTGAGGACAACTAACATATAAGTACTACTAATTCCATGAATCCTTACTAGTACACAATATTAATTTGAAGGGACAGTAAGTGAAATTAGGAATGTTTCATGATTTGTCATTTTCCTTTACCACCTTGGACTTAACAAAGGCATCAACTATATGTAATCTCTATGTAATTGTATATATGCATAGATAGAGAAATCTGCACTTTAGAATGAGTCTCTTAAGGCCAAGAAAGTTCAAATGTAATCCTCCCACTGCCACAGATCTGTGTGCAATTTTCTGTAAGTTCAAGTATGGATGCATCAATAGAAGCACCAGAGCATCTGACCCGTCACTCATATTCAGGACAGTTTCCCTGTTTCTGATGTTTATGTTAATCTGTTTTGAGCAATTGACATTTTCTTTTGAGAAACTGTGAAGGCAGAGAGTTATTAATAAATATGTTATATGAATGTCCATAGGGAAAGGGAAAAAATGAATGCAGAACCACTTTCAATACTGCAATGTCCACAACTAATGCTATGGTGGACAGCTGAGACAAGAAAAAACACTGTGCATTGATGAGACAAAAAGCTTGCCCTGAACTTTTGCAGACTTGTGAAAGAAAAATATTTTAGTTATAGCCAGCTTTTTTTAAAAGTGGGAACATTGTGTTATGGAGATATGTATTTTACCTACATAAGTGCAGTGCTTTGAATAACACAAGTCCTATATGTTTAAGCCCAACTGGTGTCTCTCAAAATCTTTCTCTGCAGACCACAGAGTCATGTCTGAATATCTTCTTATTCTTTAATATATAATTGAGAATGTGCAGTGAAACACTAATGTAACTGCTATCTAGTGCCAACAGCAGACAGGTCTGGCCAAGAGTATAAATAAAGTTTATATAGTTTTTTTCAAGGGCCTGATTAGCACTATTTATGTGTCATTCCTTTCAGTTTTTGAGATTTCATTGCACTGAGCTAGGAGCTTAACATATAATGTTTTGGTCATTCATCCTGATCTGGTTTGTCACAAACAGCTAGAAGTTCTGCTCTAAATGACTTTGATGGTGTCAGTGCCAAAGCAAACGTGGGGTATATGTTTACAGTCTCCTTTTTATACATGTCTGGGGCAGAAGAGCTATTGAAGCAAATTACTTCTCACCCACACAGAGGGTATTTCTTCAATGTCACAGCAGAGGTCATTGACAGGGCAGCACTGAGAAGATAGCTTCCGAAGAAGAGTGTGCTTACATTTTCCATAATGCCCATCCAACTTTTCTCAAACACTCTCAAGAAAAATATATTTAACCCTTTTATAAATAGCAAATGCAAATAAAAAATACATCTTTAAAACTTTAAGCATCTGCAATATTACGTGATGTTTGCAGGAATAACCATCACATGCCACAGTAGTCCCACAGTTCTGGTAACAGCCAGAATGATGCATCATTTTTGTGTTTTAACAATAAATATTTTAACTGCTAATCTATTCAGTGAGGCTATATAATTTCTTGTTGATGTTGCTATACTGACCTCTGCAGGCTTTGGAAGTTTGGAACATTGTTTACTGCAGTGACTGCTGTGACCTATGCAGCTAAATGAGTCTGTAGTACCAGAACACTTGAGGGCTAACATACTTACCTGAGAGCTGTACGTCTTCTTAGTTCTAAATAACAAACTGCAAAAGAATTTAAGGTAATGATTTGAAAGAAAATGTTCTTGATGCTCAGAATATGTTAGATTAGGAAAAAGTAATGTGAAAAATAGGTATTTAAATAGGTCTGTTACAGATGTGAGGGGTTGTGATATGGCCGGGTAATTAAGAAATGCAGCCATTTTAGATGAAAAGTATTATTCCTGGTTAGCTTGTCTTTTAAAAAAAAGAGAAATTCTGCAGTATATTCAAACCAAGTTGATGCAGTCTGCTATTCTGCTTCTAGATATAATTAAATTAAAAGTTGCATGTGTTCAATATACTTTTTATAAGTTTTCTCAACTAGGACAGATGCACCAGGATGAATAGTGATACTTAAATGACGCAAAGTCCCTCATCTTCTGGGTTTCAGTATCTTGAGTTAAAATAATTTCACAGTACAATGCACGCATTAATCTAATCTGGGTTATTTTCTGTTAAATACTTACTGCCTTTTTGGAGTTAAGTGTGTTCCTTACATTTATTCATGTCCAAATACAATTTTTCAATTATGGTCTGACACTTCTTTTATACATATATATCATTTTTGTAACTTATAGTCATGTTTGGCTGACATACAGAGCTATGCCCTATACCTTGTTTATGTTAGAAACAAAGACTCTCTGAACTGCAGCTCTGTTTATAACTATTTGTGGTTTAACAAATGACAAAATACAGGAGACTTAAAAATCTTGGTCTGGAAAAAATATCTCAGTCTGGTTTATGTTTTCATCTACTTTCCCTACATTTATTGATTTTGTTAACTGTTTCAGCTGTTCACTGTACACTTCTCTGACCACATCATATTTATGCTGTATGCAGGTAACTGACATTCAAAGAAAAACAAAACATACAGGATGAAGTCCTTACTCCTCTGAAAGCTCCTACTGACTTTAGGAAAGCCAAGCATTTTTCCTGCTGAATTTTTGTCGCTCTTGCTTCATCTTCAGAATTAAATTATTTCTTTGACAAATCCAAAGTTTATCTAATTAATCTTTTTCTGTAAGAGACTGAGAGGTTATACCCTGAGACAAACAGGCATATGGACATGCCCACCTCCACTATTTGTGGAGAAAACTGTGCATTTTAGGATGGATTATCACTCAAGTTTTATTAAATTTTCTGTAATCTAGTACTGTTAACCAAGAGATGCCAGTAGATGGGCAAAACAGACAGCAATTGGTAGGAGAGGAAAATATACATGGGAAGCTGCAGCACAGTTCTTTAAATATTTGACTTAACATTCACTTCCTCAGTTTTATTTTTTTTCCAGTTTTTAGCGTTGTCAAAACAAATTATCTGAGATAACTGGAGATTTTGTCTGAGAGAAGAAATATTTTGAGATTGCTATTCCATTTATCCGCACCATTCGCATCACAAAAATCTCTATATCATAATCTCCTAACTAGACTAAGTGCTGGTCATCCTCTTGTGCTGATTCTTGTGGTGCTCAGAGCTCTGGATGAAGGGATGAGTTTTTGTGCATTTATAGGCTGCCTACCCCAACTGTTCTCACCCAAATCAAGTGCAGTGTGAGCAACAATAGTAAAGATTCTACAGAGCAAAATAGACACACACCTAATGTTCTTCAGTCACGGAAATGCAGTCAATCTATGGTCTATGTGACCAAACTAGGGCTGATCTGAAGCAGAAAATACACCAGTATGGAGAGTGGAGAATTTAATTCCTCAAAAACAAATGTTTTACTCTAGAGATCCTTTTTCTCTACACTGGTTGCTAACATTAACATAGGCACATTGTCTTGCTCAAAAATATTGGCAGACTTTGAGACTAAACCCCTGTGTCTTAATGATCAGCAGGTATCCAGTGAGAATGGGCAAAGATAGACTCATTTCTGGCTACCAGCAAGTTTCTACAGGCTGGCAAAGTAAGAAAAGGGCAACTGGATGGGGAATGTGATTCCCCCCACTTGCACCTCCCAAAAGGAGAGAGAGAGCTCTAGGGAACTGCAGGTAGAGGTAACACAACAGCAGCAATGGCAATTGTCAGTCCATTCTCATGCTCAACCACGCTGCTTACACTGCAAACTGAAGTTCTGAGAAACCTGAACTGGCTTGACAGACTTTATGTTGTCATGGGGTGTAGTGCAAAGAGGAAAAGCCTAGGCTTTGATTTAGCAAGATGTGTTCTGGTTCTGGGACCCCATGCCTGAAAAATACCTTTACAGCAAGGACTCTTCAGGGCTTGTGCCTGGCCCAGGCACACACTGTTCTTGAGCAGGGAGCTGAACGCTGGAGGCACTGGTGTCCCCATTGCAACAGGGCAGGTTAGAGGGCTGCCCTGGGCGTGTCTTCTGTTGTAGTTCCACCAAGAAGTAACAGCTCAGAGTCTGCCAGCAGCGTCTCTAGTACATGCTGCAAGTCTCCAAGTACAAAGCAAATTGGAACCAGGAAAACTCTCCACAGCACACTAAATTAATAACCTAGATGCACCCCAAGTATGAGTACCAGAACAGTTTACCTATGTCAGCGTAACTGACCAGAGGAGTTATGATTGACTGTTTTTCCTAGGACATTTCAGGACTGTTAGACATTTGGTATGTGGCTGTTTAATTAACCTGGAACAGAGGCTGGAGGACCACTGAAAGTTAAGTCATTCATTTTTTCTTTTGCTATGGTTGCAGTTAGATAACACAGAAAATACCAAAGCACTATAGAAACAAAACTTATAATATTTGAATTATGGCTCTTTGTGTATTGACCCTAGATTACAGCACCTGGACAAGTGGTCTAAGAAACCATCAAAGACTTCTTTGGACTGTCAGCCTTGATTGCTTGGTGTTCACATCAGGTCTACACTGTAATGTGAATAATCATTAAGTGTTACATTCCCACACTTTTCTGTTTTGATGGAAATTTGGGGCGGGATGGTGCCCTGATTCTGTCAATGTAAAGAGCATAGTTTTGCTTTTGCCCTAGAAGTTTCTAATTTGTGCTCATTTCTCTCTTGGATCTCTGTGAAAGCAGTTGAGCAGGATGTCAGCTCCCTTTTATTTTTCTAAGCACAAGCCTTGTTAGGTTTTGCTTAATCTTCCATCCGTATGGTGACATGTAAAACTGAAGCTTGACCATTTAAGAGTTCAGCAATACACAGCCTCCCAGCAGGTCCCCCCAGGGCACTGTGTCAGATGGTATTAGCAGAAGAGCCAAAGCAAGTGTCCCTGCTGCACTGCTTGGACATGTATAACTGGAGCATTCTGCAATCGCTGAGTACCGTGTGTACAACAAACTGTAAGCTCCCTTCAGACCATAACATAGCTTTCCACAACTAAATTGTGTTACAGTTGCTCTAAGAAATAGAAGAAAAGAAGTAAAATGGCAAGTCAGTAAAACAGCATCTTTTCCTATTTCCCCTTTTGAAATCTGTTTTCTGACGGGGATGTAAAACTCTGGGTATAGTGCCAGATACACCTCATTGTGTACTACTACTCCTATGAAAAGGAGTAGTCTTTATGCTATTTACGTGTCCCAGAGCAGATACAAGAGGGTCCCTTTTTGCAGCATCTGTGGTGCTGTTTATGCAATAGTCTAGATTTGGCACCTCATGACTGATGTAAGCAGAAGCATCACCCATAAATCACACAGAGATTTTACTTTGCATACTTCAGGGGCTGAACTTGTCTCAGTACATCTGAGAAAGTGGACATAAAGCATTTTTCTGATGTTTTCTGATTTTCAAAAAAACCCCACTATAGGATGTATAGTGTGCAAATAGACTTTTCACTGTACTGTTACTATCAGTAATGGTGTGCAGGCTACAATTTAAGGAGAGCTATTAGCCTTCTGAGATGTTAAATTACCAGAGAGCATGCAATGATAATAATATGTGAAAAGACAGCGCCCTAGTGGGGTGAAACAAAGAACACGGAACACTTTTTAGCCTGATTGTACACAGCCTCAATAGCAGCACTTCTTGTTCACACAAAAAAGTTCCTTCCTGGGAAGCATGGTTGTTATACAGTGACACTGTATTCTTCTTGCACAATGGCTTTAATTTGGTAAAGTACCTTATTCACACCTGGGTCTTTGAGCAATTTTATGGTCTCACCCGAGCTAAAACAGCTGTTCATGAACTTGAAGTCTGGCCCATCCTTAAGAGTTAATCCAAATATGGCCTCTAAATTTTGTTGGCTTTCACATTTTCTGACACAAGGAATTGGATCTACTTTAATTTAATGTATCAGTTTGGGGTTCTCTTTTTTTTTATTTTTCTCTTTAACTGATCTTGGTTGTTTTTTAGATCTTCATAGATTTTAATGCAGCTTCTTTAGTTTAGTGGTGTCAATGCTAGGAATTTTCTATTTTTTAGCAGAGTTTACAACCAAGCTGACCACATGAATCATCCAATTGTTTGACAAATGCGTGAAAACTGGAGTGAAAAGAAACTTGGTTTTGTGAAATTATCCTCTACTTATCTAGACCATGAAAAGAAACTGAGCCCAGAGTAAAGCCAAGTCAAAAATTAAACATTTTAACCACAAAAGGAGAGAGAGAAATGGCATAATCTGGACATACACTTATAAGGTGGTCTGACCCGTTGGTATGTAATGGCTCAAAGTCTGGGCCATGATAACTTCTGTCTTTCATTTAAATACTGCTGGAGTGCTGCCACATTTTCTTGGATTCCCTGTCCCAAAATAACATAAAGAGAAGTGATTGGCAAACCCTCCCCACCAAACATTAGAAACAAGTAATCAATTGAGCAAATTAACTTTCTCTTTGTGCCCTAAGATTTATACATTTTTTAAAAATGAAAGGTTTACATAAAGTGAATGTATTTTGCAGATGATAAGTGAGAACTTCAAGCATCTATCTCTGAGTTAAAGATCTTTGGGCACAAGATTAAAGAGTCAGGTAATTTCTTCTGCTCCTGAATGCAAAGAGAATTGAAGGTTTACCTTGAATAAAAAGATTGTCCATGTATTTTTTGCCTTTTTAAGTGCAACAGATCTCCTGCTATAGATTCGACAGCAACAACATGGAACAAGTTGAGTCTTTCACATGAATGGTATGTTTAGCAAAACAATTTCTTAACAACTGTCATTTTCTTTGCACAGAAATAAATAAGGTCCAGTTTTATATTGCAATATGTAGCCAAGAACAGTCTGGCTTTTAGGAGAGTGTGCTATAGCAGTGGTTTTGCCTATTTCCACTCCATTCTGTGGATGTCCTGGCAAACCAGTTTGTTGAGTATAGCCCTGAAATACTGGTGAATTCTCAGCTCATGTTGGCAAGTGCTCTTGGCTTCACTAAAAAAACCCACTGCTCTTAGTCTACAAAAATTAGTCAGGAAAAATGTCTGGATTTGTATTCAGTTGTCTTTCTTCCTGTAGACTAACATTTTATCAGTCAGGAAAGAGTATTGCTGCCTGCATAGGCATTTGTGACTGGCCTTCAGTCCCATCCCAAAATCTGAGTAAATATCTGAAGATATCAATACATTTTTATTGTCATCTGTTATGTAGATAAGTATTGAATTAGATGCTAGATGCTCTATTCAGTGAAATGAAATATGATAATTTTGGCTACTCATTTGCTTTTGTTGGTCTTATTTTTCAGCAATCTGAATATTTCTTTAGTCTTCTCTTTTGCTCCAGAACTGATGCAAATGTTGCCAAGGGACTTTGACCTTTTCCATAGGAGGTGAATGTTTCATAGATGAGAATACCTGGAAAATACAGGACTTGTACATCTGTGTGGTTAGGTGCATAATATGGGCACCCCGACTGGCAATACATTGGACAGAGAAATACCAGACTTCTATGATTTAACAAGAATTGTGCAAATATGCAGCCCTCAATGCCATTTATGAATTAATCAAGTGCACAAGCACCTCTTAAGAGGACTTCATATCAAGTAAGAAACTCGCCTAGGGACATAATACTAAAAGACCCCTACAAAACTCATTAATAGGAATTGCATCTTCCAATTTTTAATTTAAATATATAATAGAAAAAGAAACAAGCTGTATTAACTTTCCACTGGACTTGAATTAAAGATAATATAATACAGGATTTACAAAAGGTTTAAAAAATGCTGAATAAATATGTATTATATGTTTAGATAGCACCATTCCACCAAGACATTTCAAAAAGTAATTTTGACACTGATGCAAATAATATTTTGCCAGGAACTTATTTTGGGTACAAAAGACTTCCTTTTGTTGTCATTACTGACACATCCTTTTCTCAGGAACCACAATATGCTCCAATAAAAACAAGAGAATGTTTAAGTGGGACAAGTCCATTGTGACTCACCTGCCTGCACGTCCAGTTCTTTTACAAGGCGGGAGAAAGGAGTTTAGCTTAACCTTTGAAACAGGAGCAAAATTAGGTGAAGTTGTGTGAAGTCGCTATATTTTTACCTGGCTATTATGGAAGTAGTTTTAAATGCTACCAGGCAGTTCAGATAACATAAAAATTCCAATACTGCCTTCGACTCGAGTCAAGGGTATACTTAAAGAGTTATTAGCACCCAGCAAAGTGTGTTAAGTCTGACATTCATGATGTCTCAGTTATTAAATAGATACTAGTACACGTACTGATTTTCTTATAAAACTTAATAATGATAATGACCTTTCCATTTAGAATCAAGCTTTCAGTGCTGAAAACATCAGCAGATTTATAGAATTTTATGCTAGACGCAAATTACAGATCATTGTCAGTTTTTCATATATACAGAGCTTAAAATGTATTTTTCACTTTTCGTCTTGAACATTCATGTGTCATAATGACCATCAAATGTATATATTTCTGTGCATAGCTAACATAATTGATGTTACACTCAATTTATCATTTGATTTAGTGTTCCTCTGCACCAGTGCATTATTCCACTGAGGTGGTCTGCACACAATAGTGCCTTTAAATATTAAAAAAAGATTACAAAAAAAAATTGTGCCAGGGACTCTGCTACAGATACTAAATAGCAGAGTAGGTGATTTGGATGGCAAAACATCATCCTCAAGCAGACTAATACATAAATCTTTTTGGGTAAAGAATGAAAACAGACACTGAGGCTGTCATTTTGCCATTCACTCTTGTAACACTACTGCAGGGATTTTTCTTTTTGGATACACTGAGTGCTGATAAGGTACACTCATAAAGAAAATGCCAGATATTGCTAAATACTGAAAATAATTCGACCTGGAGCACTTACCCTAGTTAAAATTGCTGATTTCAAGGACCAGGTTTTCATCTACTAAAAAATCAACACATTCTCTCTATCTTCAATAAGGCTATGCCAGCCTATTTGAGACCAGGATCTAGCCCATCTCAATAATGAATGCGAATAAATCCCATGGGGATTACAGCAGCTGAGAATTTGACCCCTGACTCTCTGCTACACAGAGAAAAAAAGAAATAATTTTTAGAATATTTAATATATTTTCTTATGCATGAACCAGGGGTTATTTCTAAAACAAACAAGCAAGACTGTGCTTCAGCAGAGATGATTATAAGCAACAGTGAATGATAGAGACCATATTTCTTCTTTTTTATTATTTTTTATTTTTCCAAAAATTCCTTTTTCCCATATCTCTGTGCAATGCTTCATATCCCTTTAAACCACCACGTTCATGTCTGATTCTGTCTCAGTTATCTGAGGGGGACAAGTTATGTGAGGAACTATTTTTGGATACTGGTTCTCTGAAAGGGTGCAATTTATGTGACTTCAAGTTTACTTACATGAAAAAAAATTCTTACAAAATTGCATCTCTCATTACTTCAGAAGTCCCTACTTAATGCTGGAGATTTTAGAGCACACTATGCAACTTTAAGGGTGGAAATTATCCACCTGATTTCAGGGAACTGAATTAATCTGAGCTTCTTCCAGGGAAAAATGGAAGGGGAGAATTCATTTCACCTACTTGAGACCTCTACCCAAGGCTGACATTAGTTGCATGCCAGAAGTGCCAGTTTTTCTCCACTGACCATAAAGGAAGATGCGCAGGGATGCAGATGCCAATATTTGTCAAATTCCAACCTAACTTCTTCATTCTCAGAGAAATGGAAAATTCCCTCATCTCCCCCAGGATGACCCTGTCTTAAAGGACCGAATCCTCCAGGATACTCTGTGATATGCTTTTCAACAGCATTTATTCTCAATTGCTTCAGGATCAAGAGTCAAAGATGAAAGATGCTTGCTATGGATTGGGCAAGATTTCTGAGAAAGGGGTAAAGAGATCAAAGAAAAGGGTGAAAATGTTGTCTCAGGGACTGGATAATACCATGCCAGGTATTTCCTCTTGTGGAGAAGACAGAGCTCGTCATTTGGTTCCCACAGAGAGCTCACAAAGCAAATTTTACTTGTTCTGCCCGCAAATTTTCTGAACAATGAGTACCTACTCCAGGAATTAAAGCTTATACCTCATTCACATAATGTAATGTTAACACAAGAATAAAGAGAGGTTCCAAGAAAGTGATTCTGAAAGATCTGAGCATTTTCTTCCCAGACACAGGATCTCAAATGACTATTAAATCACCTAAGATCAGGCAGTGAAATGAATGGCATCCTTCCGCTTTTCGAAAAACAACGCGCTGGTGTTCTATATTTAGCTATCATGACGCAATCCAGAAAATTTAAGTCTATATATTATGCTAGTCTCAAAAGCAACCAGGTCAGCTAAAAAGCTTGCAAAAGTGCATTTCTTGATCATGTTTATATAATTACATCAAAAAATAACAGTTAAAGATTTCAGGGAAAGAAACCAAAAACCATAATACACTTACACAGAGAATGTAAAAAGAGAAGCACAGTTAATACTTCGATTTAAAGTAGCAGGAGAGTGTAAAAATACGGAATTTGTTATCTTTGAGGAGCCAATTTTTTTTTAGCTTTTCAGAGAATCATGTGAGTTCTCTTTTTACAGACACAGGAAACTGCTAAGCATTAACAGGCAAGAGTGGTTTACACAGTGATTGATATTAGCCAATTTTACAAAAATATGAGGGTATTGCTTGTGCTGTACTCTATCTAATTATTTTTATTATTTTACCATGGCTGTGGTCTAACTCAGTCTCAGAATCTCAGATCTGGGTAAATTGTCCCATTAAATTTATAAGGGAAACAATTTATAGTGGGGTTTGTGTTAGTTAAAACCAGAAATGTATTTAGAAAAAATCCCAGTTTTGAACACTGCTGGACAGGTGGGAAATTTGTGGATGCCAGCTTATGGCCAGGATTTTTAACACATTGGAATAACTGTGTGAAAGAACAGTTCAGCAACTTTATTGCTGCATTTTTGCAGAACATACTCATTTTGAAAATATTATGCTAAAAAATACTGGCCATCTCTGAGGAGCTGATCTGTTTATTATCAGCGGGTACATATGATAAATGTAGAGTTGGTCTTTAATATTACAGAAAGATCTAGTCTAAACTTAGAAATTCAAAGTTAAAGACGACGTTCTACATTCAATTCATCTTCTGGCACCTTGTTATTGAAGAACATATAATGCTAACATCACACACAGATCTGAGGCTCCACCATTACCTAAGCACAACAGGGTGAGATAACGACAGTGTGTCAGCCTTTTGTTGGTCCGTGTCACAACCTCCACGTTACTTTGTGAGAAGAACTGCTGTCAGGGCATTTCAAGTTGCTTTTGAAATAGTGCCAAGAATGAGGAGGCCCCACTGTCCAATTGCTTTTCCAGTATTAACAAACTATATAGGGGGAAAAAAAAAAGAAGAAATTGCTCAGTTTGCATCTCAGTGCATGAAAAATCCTAAAGTGTTGCAGGGACAATTGATTATCCAGAGGGCAATGCATCATTTCTCACTGAAAAAGGCCCTTTCTGGCGTCCTACTGGTTATCTATATGAACATTTCTTTTGTATTTTCCTTTCAACAACTGAGAAAAAAGAAGAGGTAGAAAATGAGGTTACAGGGAAAAAATCAGGAGAAAACAATGATTCATAAGATTGTTAGGGTTTTCGGCCCCTTGTCTAAGGATAACCATTTTGTTTCCTTAGCAATACTTATCATATCAACTGCAGCAAATATTTAAGTATTTCTTCGTTTGTTCTTTAGGCATTTTGCTACAACAGACCACACTTTCTATACTAAAACTATATTGTCTGAATAAGAGCAAAGTGGCCTTAAATGTAGTTGAGATGATTTTAGGGAAGTTCTAATTAACCAGAAAAAGTTCCACAATCTCTATTGTGATTCATTACTCTTTGTCATCATGAACTGGTAGCATTTACAAAGACAATTAACATTGGAATAGTTTGTTCCCATGATGGGACTATTCACATGACTTAAAGAGAAGTCATAGTGAAGTGATATGTTGGTTTGAATATTTTAAAGTATCACTACTTATGCAAATGAAAGAGAGATTAGCACTTGATGAGTCACAATTTTCAGTGATTTATAGTTGTTAAAAGGTTGAAACAGACTTTTTTTCTGCACAGAAGAAACAATTTAAAGACGGGCATAGATTTCTTTGCTTTGGTGCATCATACCACATATTTAAATAAAGAAAAACTAGAAATCTGTCAGTCAAACAACACACTGATTATTCTGTAGAACACGGCATATGTGAAGTGACTGATTCCGTAATATATAATATACAAATATTCTCAGTCCTTAGTCTCTTTTCAGAGGTGTTCAAGCTGTGAATTGTCCAGGCTGAACAGTCTCCTATCTTGTAATAGACTGGAATTGTAAACAATCTTTGCTACTGGGGAATTAAAATAGTTTTTGGAAACACAGGGAACTGTTTCCACTATTATTTTAGCTTTTGTTTAATAACTATATTACAGAGTATTACTCTGTATTTGTATTTGTGCAAGGTTTTGGTGGCAGGGGAGTTTATAGGGGTGCCTTCTGTGAGAAGCTGCTAAGGGCTTCCCCCACGTCTGACAGAAGCAATGCCTGCTGGCTGTAAGGCAGACCCGCCACTGGCCAAGACTGAGCCAGTCGGTGGCAGTGGGGCTCCCTCCGGGATAATGTACTTAGGAAGGGGAAAAAAATTATTGCACAGAAGCATCTGCGGCCAAAGAAGAGAGGAGTGAGCATATGTGAGAGGAACAACCCTGCAGACTCCAAGGATGGTGAAGAGGAAGAGAGAAGAGGCGCTGGGGCAGATATTCACCTGCAGCTCACGGGAAGCCCATACGAGTGCAGGCTCCTGGAAGGACACATGGCCCTGTGGAGACAGGAGCACACACTGGAGCAGGTTTACTGTCAGGATTTGTGACACCATAGGGGACCCACGCTGATTACTGAAGAACTGCACCTCACGAGAAAAAAGGGACCCCACGCTGGGGCAAAGTATGGACTCCTCTTCCTGAGGAGGAAGGAGCAGCAGAAATAACAAGATTAACTGATCGTAACCCCCATTACCCATCTCTCTGGGCTCCTGGGTAGGAGGAGGTAGAGAATCAGTGCTAAAGTTAGGCCTGGGAAGGAGGGAGGGGTGGGAGGGGAAGGTGTTTCAGATTTTTTTTTTATTTCTCCTTATCCTACTCTGATTTTGATTACTAAAAAATTCAAGTAACTTTGCCAAGACTTTCTTTTTGATTTTACTTGTGACGGTAATCATTAAGGGATTTCTCTCCATTCGTATCTCAACTCATCTGTCCCCTGTCCAGCTTAGGAGGGGAAATATAGAATGGCTTTGGTGAACACTCGGCATCCAGCAAAGCTCAAATCACCATAAACCTAAAAGTGAAAGATTCAGTCCTCAGTGTATGAAGAACATGGTGTCTACATAGAGCCCTGTCAATTTTATGTTCAGAACTGTCATCTATATTTCTAAAGCAAGATCAGTTTAAAATGCAAGCAGCACTTATCTTAAATTTTTCAACTGACAGTGGGTTGATACCACCATTGACATGAATGGTTGGAAGTTCCTCATTCTTGATATGAGCGCTTAGCTCCAACTTTTGCTGTATCACATCAAGACAATATCCAATGTGTTTCATCTTATTCCCCAGATAAGTAAACAGGAAAGAATTTGTTCCTTTATTTAGATATATAGAT
Source organism: Melanocharis versteri (assembly GCA_013397845.1). Lineage (NCBI taxonomy): Eukaryota > Metazoa > Chordata > Aves > Passeriformes > Melanocharitidae > Melanocharis > Melanocharis versteri. The sequence goes on from VZTG01006517.1 coordinate 217,527, forward strand.
AAATATGCAAACATAGCTACATACTTGGATATACACACACCAGAGGAAGGCAGAAGAATATGCCTCTGGAGGAGACAGCACAACATCTTATTTTTGGTGGTTTCCCAGGACAAGATGATGTGTAATTCAAAGCATTGTCACAAATCATAGGATTCCAGTACTAAACAACCCCCTCTACCTCCAAGAATACACAAAACAGGTTGCTCCTATTGGGTAGAATAAAAGATTGATTGTCATGTGTGATTAATTTGGACATTTCAAAAAGTTTCATATGATAATCCTGAAGTTTAGTTTGACAAAAGTAAAGACTAAACCATTCTAAAATCATCACAAAGTGTGTTCAGTTTTCAGATCCCAAGTATAGCAGTGAGTTGCATGTCAGCTTAATTCTGTGCTGCAGAACAAAGAGTAATTTCTGCTGAAAACTTCTCAATGGATATGTAGATGAGAGATGAGATGCCATGTTGCTGAAATATTCAGAAGCTGATACCCATACCAAGAGAAATTCTGCAATATAAAACATATCACTACCTTTTTTTATTTTTTTTTTAATTTCTTGCTCTGGGGTTTCTCCCTCAATAAATTGCCTCCTTGACTGCTGGCTTCATGAAAATCCTTTGGTCTGCTTGGCTTCCCAGCTGTATAGGCTATTCCCAGTCTCTCAGACACAAATAAAAAGAGTTGCCTGTAGCTCTACCTAGCCTGATTGGCACATATGGCAATTGATTAACTACAAGTGACATTGGGGGACTGTCATCAAATGCAGCCTTTTTCCTACGTTCCTAATGAAACGGTGGACTCTCCCCTTCAGGGCAGAATCATCCATTAGGCCCATGTGGTCTGAGCTGAAGGCTCCGTAGGTTCCCATGTAGCAGTGTAATAACCTTCTTACAAAGCAATGACAGAGACTTCTCTCCGAGATGAATGATTTAGAGAAATGACCTGCTTTGTCTTGCTTACAAGAGCAATTTGGAAACGGTTGTATTGTTGAGAGCTGTCTACCTTCCTTCTGACACTTCCGCTCCTCCCCTTAAATTTCTCAGTGCACAATTGTTCTGCTCACCAAAAGTGATGTCACAATGGGAACACTTTCTGCTTCTGTAGTATCTTTTCTCAGAACAACTTCGTAAGATGCTTTATGAAAAGTAGTGATCTGAGCATTGCAGTGTGCTAGCATGCTCAGCCCAGAAAGCAGCAGGGGGAAAGAGAAGTTCGGTGACTGGTTATGCAGGCAGAAAAACTAAATATGGGTTCATAATTGAAAGATACCAGGTCGAAATTATTTAAAAGTGACTGCTGGAAATTTCCACATATCCTCTGAAGTGTAATCATCACTTCTATGAGAACTCCTAGTCTCTTGCAAACTGGATAAAATTGGTTATGTTAAATTTTGAGTGTCAATGCTTAACACAGTCAACTGATACTTGCCAGAAACCTAAAAGGTGTGGAGGAAAGTAAGGTTCTGGAGATTCCACGCATGAGTACATCAGCTTAGAACTTCCACTGATCTGTGTCCTGTGAGAGTGAAAACAACCTTATTTGTAAAAAACTGAGCAAGTCTTTTGAAAACATTCAGGAAGCCACATATTGATCACATAGGGTAAAAGCAGGCTGTAATAATGCCAGCTTATGATGGTTATATTTTTTTGATTTATTTGTTGGTTTTACTTTTTATGAAGGCCTAGGAAGAGATTTGTGTACTTCGAATCTCTCTGTTTTTTCCAGCAACAAGTGTGATAAAATCTCTCTTTGCCAAGTTTCGTTCTTTAAAAATAAGCATCTGGAAGTGGACTATTGAGGTTTGTTCCATTCTCTTTTTCCATTTGTTCTGCCTATGTGATCTGTGTATTGTCTATATGGGGACTTCTCAAGTCTGAGAAACTTGATGGACAATATAGTCAGAGGTTGCTGAAGTGGCAGGTTTTTCATTCAGCATCACTACAAGTACAGGTAACAGGATGGACTTGCCTTCCACACTTCTGAATACATTACTCTAAGGAGAAAAAGGAGTAAAGATGTCACCACCTCCATCAGCTGAAGCCTGTAGAATTGTGATCATATTCTTACTGTGGTACAGGAGAAATAGATTTCCAAAACTGGGCCGGAGAAAAGGTGAAAACATTTGTCAGGCCTTAGTACTTCACTCTTAAAAATGCAGGTCAATATTCTCTGAATTGTGAAGGACTTCTAATGTTTTGCAAAGTATCCATAACAACGAACAGTCCTTCTGACCCAATCTAGTCCTGCTTTCTATAAACCATGTTTTCTTCGAAAAAACAGAAAGTGGTTTGAGTACCAGCAGGAACGTTTGCATTGATAAGTCTAAATATAGTCAAGGCAGTTATCATTCCACATTTTATCTTGAGGTACTACTGTTCTGTCAACATAAAAACTTCTTCAATCCATTCATCACCATTTTTTTCTCTTGTTTGGAGACAAATCTAAATGAAATTCATCTTAACTAAACCTAGCTGTCTAAAACTTAGGAATGAATTCTTGTTTGCTTAGATTCTTAGTCAGACATTTAACTTCCACCCTGATTTTAGTCACTTATGCATATTCAAGGGCCTCTGTCATCATTAAATCCTTAAAAATATATCTCTTCCTTGATACTCCTATCCTTGAATGCCAGAGGTGAAGGCCCATGAAACCACCCCTGTCCCTCTGAACATGTCCATGTGGGCAAATTGGACCAAGCCTTTACCATCTAATAGTCCAAGCTCACCTTCAAATTTAAATTTAACATGAAAAAATAAAATAAAATAAAATAAAATCCAAAGCTTCCTTTCAAAATCCTGATGTTGCTGATGTTGGATGTTGTCCTACTCATGGACAGAGGGTGATGCAGTAGAGAGTCTGATTTTGGTAAGGATGGTCCTGCCCTCTGCAATTCTCGTCTCAGATTTCCCACTGTCAAAAATTGGAAATACACTCCCAGAACATACAGATGACCTTTATTTTCTCAGTAATGTTCCACCCTAGGTGGATGCTGAGTGTATAACTCAGTCCCCCCTTTTTGAATACCAGCTTGTGAGCGTATGCTGCATTTTCCTGTTTGGAGTGCAATTAAGACAAAATCTTCTCAATGATTGGGTGGGATGTAGAGAACATCTTGGACGACATTTCACAGAGGAGATCTGCTTTTCTGAAAATCAGAAAGGTAGTGCACAAATCCATATCAGAATTTTTTTTCTTGCTTGCTCAAAACAGTTGTATACACATTGAAGGAAACAAAACCATGGGTGGGAGAGTTCCCATGGAGTTCAGTGGTGTCAAGGTTTTTCAAGTAAACATGTATTGCAAAAGGTAAACTTTGAGAGTTTAGCACCAACCTGGATATGTTAATTTTCCTCCTAACAAGGACACCAATCTCTTTTAAGAATCCTAGTTGTTCCTACTCAGAAGCCATTAAAAATTGTATATTGTATTATATTGAGAGTTCATCTAATTTAAATGTGAAAATTTTGTAAACATCAGTATTATATTATGTTCCATTCATTCACTTGATCCTCTAGTACATTAGAGGAGGGAAATATACATGCATTGAATTCTTGAGATTTTATTTTAAGGGCTGCTTTAATGAATTCTTAATTACATTATTCAAAAGGTCCATTATTCAGCATTCATCTCACTTCTAAATGAAAGTCTTTACCTGACATGTGAATGAAATGAGTCTAAATGCTTTCCATGCCACCTAGGGATTTGTAATAGACTTCTTGCTGAATGGCAGCAGCTGGTTTTCTTTCTGGTTTAAATTTTTGTGGATTATTTGCAGAGATGGACAGGTATGAAATACTCATCTGTCCCAAGCATCAGTAAACCCTCCAGTCTCACCAGATGTAATGTACACAGTGCTAGAGACAGTTGAAAGAGATAAAAGCTAGAGAGAAAAACATTTATAACATTTCTAAGGTTTTCAAATATATTGTATATTTCTCAACAATTCTATTTTGTGTGGGAAAAGCCCCTTATTAAGGATTTTTTCTTTTTTTATGGATCACCATGAAAAAGGTTGGTGAACATTATAAAAGCAGTTGAGATCTGTTTTTTAAAAGTGATAAGTTGATAGTTTTTCTCATTCCCCATCCATTTCAGTCGGACTAATATCTGGTATTAAATTTGGAAAAGAGCTTAAGAGCTCAAAATACTCCAGCAGCTCAGACAGCAACTTGAAATGAGTACATGCGTGGCTGGTCACGATTGTACTGTCATTACATACATTGGGCCAAATTCCTCCATGCCTCAGTCCATATTTGATCCCAGTCAGCAACTGTATTATATGCAAGGGCAATTTGCTCCAGAATCAATTAGTATAGTGGAGCCATACCCTAGAAGGTCTGAGTTACTTTAAGGGGATAAAATTATATCGTTATATTCAGAACTCTGGTAACATCTTTCTTTAGAACATACTTACTGGCTTCACTGAGAGTTTTGCCTACATAAGGACTGCAGATTTTCGGAAATTGTTGGAAATTGTCTGAAAAAAAATCTTAATATCCTGAAAAGAATAATCCTACTGCTGTTTTATCAGAAAAAAAATTCAAACTTAACATTTGCACTAGGGAAATGTGCATACTGTATGCCCGTAATTGATTATTTTCCTACTTGTTAATTCTAAATATGAAAAAAAATATTTCTAATGGAAAGAATGTTACTTAAAGCATTGAAATTATCATTGAATAGATACCACAATTCCATCTCAATTCCTTGTGAAAGGATTAAAATATTCATCTCCCAAAGATTGTCTGTTTCACTTGCACTAAAAAGATAACAAACTTCCTCATTCCAGATTAATATACCATAGGTAAATTATTGTATTCATTCTACTCTTAGCCGTCTATGTTTTCTAGAACCACTTTTGCAAAAGAATCCATATTAGAGCCTTTTCAGTGCTTTTGCAGTCCTTAGATCAATTTTTAAAATACATTTCTTAAACTATATTTTGTTTTTCATACATATAGATGGAGCTTTGCTAGGGTCAAGGCATTGTAGGATATATCACGACCTTTCCCCCTTCCTGATTATGAAAAAGACTGTGAAATTTAATATGCTGCTTTAATTCCAGACTATTATTTAGGGCTCTGTACTAGAAGGTGCTGAGCACGTCTCCTGAAGTGCCCAGCACTGCCAATTCCCACCGGCTGTCTTGCTTATCGCTGAGCAGGGCTGTGTTAATAATACAAAACCCCCAGCAGTTGTGTGGCATGGTCAGGCATTGGTTAATGAAGCAGCTGAATTACCAAGCAGGCTGAACCATCTACTGATAAAAAAAGTAACATTTTAGAATGACTAAGAAATCTCGGACGAAAAAACACATTATCCACTCTTCTGATGGGCAAAACGCATGAGTGCTGCTCACAGGGACTCCCATTCACCCAGCCTAAAGCTCCCCTCTCTAAGAGTGATTGAAGTGCACCCTTGAGGAGCCACATCACATTGTGCCTCTTACGCAGAAGAGATATTCCAGCATTGACCAACAGCCAGCCTTTGAAGCTGATTTCTCAATGAAGTACTGGTTTTGTCCCAGTTAAACTGAAAACCACATAAGTAGCTATGTGGAAAATCATAATGAAATTAAACAAACACATCCAGTGGCACTCATGATGCATTAAGGTATGTTTATTAAGTTACCATTTTCAGATTTGATCACCCAGCCAATTTTCTCCTTTTTGTTGTTTCCCCTGTAGATCCAATTTACCCATCTAACAGCTCAGTTTATTTTTATGCACATCAATAAGAAAAATGAAATCTCAAATTCTCTTCAAAGGTTCTGGAATTAAACACATCTAATTATCAAAATATTTAAAATATGAGTAACTTCTCCAGGGTGAAATATATTCCCCGAAAGGCAGACCCAAGGAACATACTCTAAGCTTCAATGTACACCAGGTACACTTCAAGACGATAAACTAACACTTCTGCAAAGCATCAGACCAGGCAAAAATCTCCCTAATCTCACTGAATTCTATCAGTTCAATGGACATCAGCCAGGGCTACTGTGTACCCATAAAACTTAGGCTGCAGCCTATTGTGTCTATCAATCTTTGACATATCTGTTTCAACAGTGCTTCAACAAACTATGGAAAACTTGAGAGCAATGAAAAATTAAGGGCAAAATCCACAAAGGCACCATAGAACACTTTAGTAGGGACACAGAGTAGTTAAAAATGCAAGATTCATAGAGCAAGCAAGGGAACAAATAAAACAGAGCATGACTTCACTAAGTCTAATTGAAAAAAGATATTTTAAATACTTGGAAACATGTTTCATGCAATTGCTATCAAAACTCTCACAAATATGCAGCTCTGATTCTGGGAGCCCTGTCACAGCGCAAAACCACCTTTTTTGATTAGGAACATGAAAACTTGTTTTCAACTCCCTGATATGTAAGAAGTGAAAGGGTAACTTTGAATGCTTAAAGAACACAAAGAGGAATTTATATTGATACTATGTTCTTCCTAAGTTTTATGTGAATTACTATGTGATCGTAGTTCTGAGTCAAATATCTATTAGCTTTTCACTAATACACATCAATAAGATTATCAGTGCTTTGAAAGCTCATATGTACAAAGCAAACAAAAAATCAACATCTTTCTATTCTTTTTTGATGGCTAGGAAAGAAGAACTGATGAGATATTCCATCAGATACTTTTTAGTATTCTGATTTTTTAAAGCATAGTTCCCATTTTTTTAGATGTATTTTTCTATATTTCATATATGTAAGATTATGAAGAAAGCTGGTGATGCTGATGAAGCAGGATGTAGTTGTGTCTAAGATATTCCAAAAGAAAATGTTTCCTTTTTCAGTCATTTCTAAAATCCATAATAATAGATTTTACTCATTTCCCACTCCTTCAACTTTCAATTTGAGAAATTAAGTCCATTTGTATTATACCTTGCTGGGTAGATAGAAGATATGGGTGGTCCTTCTATCAATCAAAATTGTAATTACCTTTCCCAATTGTCTCTGATATTTTATTCAAAAAGTATTATGACTCCTAGGCATTACATATGTGATGGTTGTTTTTATTGCTAATAATAATACTGATGGGATTTTGGATCCAGTGTGTGCGATACTATATGGCCTTTTCTTCCCTTCTTCATTCCCTCTCTGTCTTTTGAGAGTTTTTTAGGGTAGTTATTTTAGGGTATTATTTTAGGGTAGTTCTGTGGACTAATGCTAATACAGGCTGTGTAAAACTCACAATAAATTGTCACCTATTCTTTCAGAATTCACAGCACATGTGTTATCCTGACTTCTTTGCAGAAGATTTGAGGTACAATCATATAATGCAGAAGTAATTCTTTATTAACCAGGCTCTCTGACTGCACTAATAATGGTAACGTGAGCAAAAAGAACTTAAGAAGAACCACTTGATATGATAAAGGATAGTTCTTTTACTATTATCATGTATAATTTCCCGTCTTCCCCTGTAAAAAGAAGAAATTTATAGCCATTTCCTGCATGTACCTTTTTCATTTCAGTTTGACAATCCTCAGCTTTTTTACTTCAGCAGTACCTTTGTCACTGGAACTGAGCATTTGAAACTTATTTCTAATTTGATAAAATATACATATGGCATTAGCACGCTAGAGGTAGAAAGTACTAACATCAAAGTCTGCACAGCTCACATTAGAATGATTTTAAACAGGCATTATATATTTATTTAGCAGGGAAAGAAGGAAGTCTCTTAGAAGTGGTGCAAAGGTTCTTAATTTTACTAAATGTTTCTGTAAAGCAATTTAATTAATCTTCTTACCAATAACTTCCCTTCAGTAGAGCAACTTAAAAACAGCTGTCATGTATTCAGCAGTTTGGATGTGGTTGCAAAACAGGTGCATCGTTGCTCTGCAATCCTGAAGGAGTTAAAGGACATATATGCTTATGATATCTTCAAAACTTTCAACTTAGAATTATTGATGAATATAAAGCTACTCACTCAAAATCATCTAACCTTCTTAACTGGTTAAAAGAGTTTAATCCTCTCAGTTATTAGGAGACCTTTGAAGTGAAACAGTGAAACTCGCTCCTTCTGCCTGTTTTGAAAATTTTCATTGGGTGTAGACTAAATCACAGGGAAGTTTCGGCTGCAGCACTTCGTCTGCAGAGTAAGCTGTGGATTACTTAGTTGAACTTTGCTCCAGTCAAGACTTTGTAGTGCTTATAAATCTTGAATCCATCTAAGTTCACCTTAAATTAGCCTTGCAAAAACAATCTCTAAACTTCAAGTGTCTGCTTGGTGGCTTCTGGCTAAGTGCCATGCAGAAGCTGAGACACTGATTAATTGTCTTTGTTTCTTAAAAATACCTCATATTTTATTAAAAATAAAATAGCATGGAATACACACTTTTGCCTTTCACTTCATAAAACAACAGTGTCGGCAGGTTCTATGCAGACCATTGGCAAAATACTTTGCATTTTAGAATTTAAATGGAAGAGGAACTTTAAAGCTTTATAACTCCTGAAAGCCTTATTGCACAATAATGCCACTACTGCATGAACAGCCTGGGATGGGGCCAAACAAGCATGCCAAGATACAACAGATTTTTCAATTTTCCGGCAAATAGAAACAAATTCTGGTTTCAGAAGGTGTACTCGGCAAACACTCCTCAATGTGTTTCTGATTTGTGGTAAGAATGTTTTTACTGCTGGTGCCCTGTACTTTTGAGACATTTATTTCCTAAAAGAAAGATTCCATTCTATAAACCTCAACTGTCTGTTTTTTTCAAAGCAATTTAAAATCAAACACACAAATAAAATTTTTAACATATGGAAGCCTTCGTACAGAGACTTACGTATTCCAAGTTAAAATTCTTTTATAAACTCTAATGCTTTGCAGATGAAAACACTGAGAAGATGACTGTTTTTAGCAGTAATGCTTTTTGACAGCATTAAACCTTGTTTTAGTAATTGACATAAAAATATTTGGTGGCTTTAAAATGGACCATTAATAAAAATGGCATGTTTTAAGTTTAAAAATTTTACTTAATACTGTGAAGTTGTATAGAATTACAAATAAAATATAGTATTTCTTTAAAGAAAATAATCTTTTACTTCTCTGTATTAAAAACAGTGGAGATGCATCTTTAAAGCTGGCCCTTTTTTATAATAAGTATCCTACAGGTTGAATTTGAGTTTGGGTTGCTTTATATCCATATAATGTATGTATTTTACTTCTTTTTTAGTTCATGTTAGTACTTATCTTCTCCACTGACTGGCTTTTCTCATAAGCTTTTAACTTTTTTGTTTCATACAAAGTCAAACTTGAAGATTGCTGTACGTAGAGACATTTGCTATTTAAACATTATCAGAATATTAGTTTGTACACTGAATACTTTTAAGATGTGTACACAGACGTCTCTAAAGTATTTTTGGAATAGTAAACATTAATTTAGAGGAACGGTGTAATTAATGAACTTTTCTTAAAGAGTGTTTTTTTAAAACTTTGTCTGGTAAAAGAGTTGGTTGAGTTTTTTATTACCCCCTTTAAAAGTAGACAATGTTTCTCTGGGAATTTTTTTCCTCAAAATCTACAATAGCTTATTATGTTTTGAGTCAAGTTTTGATATCACATTTTCTATGAAAAAGATCACAGAATCACAGAATTTACTAGGTTGGAAAAGAATTTTGAGATCATCAAGTCCAAACTCTTACCTAACACCACCTTATCAACTAAACCATGGCACCTAGTGCTGCATCCAGTCTCTGTTAAAAGACCTCTAGGAACGGTAACTCCATCACCTTCTTGGGCAGCCCATTCCAATGTCCAATTAATCTGAAGAATTTTTTTCCTGATGTCCAGCCTAAACTTCTCCTGGCACAGCTTAAAACTGGGTCCACTTGTCCTGTTGCTGGTTGCCTGGGGGAAGAGGCCAACCCCCACCTGACTCCTTTCAGGCAGTTGTAGAGAGCAATAAGGTCACCCCCGAGCCTCCTCTTCTCCAGGCTAAACACCCCCAGCTCCCTCAGCCACTCCTCACAGGACTTGTGTTCCAGACCCCCCACCAGCCTTGCTGCCCTTCTCTGGACACGCTCCAGCATCTCAACATCCTTCCTAAATTGGGGGGCCCAGAACTGGACACAGCACTCAAGGTGTGGCCTCACCAGTGCTGAGTGCAGGAAGGGAATCACTGCCCTGGTCCTGCTGGCCGCACAATTTCTGATCCAACCCAGGATGTCATCGGCCTTCTTGGCCACCTGGGCACACGCTGGCTCATGTTCAGTGTGCTGTCAATCAGCACCCCCAGGTCCTTTTCTGCCTGGCCACTGTCCAGCCACTCTGTCCCCAGCCTGTAGCGCTGCAGGGGGTTATTGTGGCCAAAGTGTAGGACCCAGCATTCGGTCTTGCTAAACCTCATATTACTGGATTCAGTCCGTCCATCCAGCCTGTCCAAGTCCCTCTGCAGAGCCCTCCTACCCTCGAACAGATCAACACTCACACCCAGCCTGGTCTCATCTGCAAATTTTCTGATGGTGGACTCAACCCCCTCATCACTAAAGATATTAAACAGGACTGGTCGCAACACTGATCCCGGAGGGACACCACCAGTGACTGGCTTCCAGCTGCATGCAACACCATTCACCACCACCCTCTGGGCCCAGCAACCCAGCCAGTTTTTAACCCAGCAAAGAGTAGACCTGAAACTATTAAAATTTTGATGCTCTATTGCTGAATATACAGCAGGTATTAGTGTTTTTCACTAATGACCTGTTTACAAAGGAATTAAGCGGGGGCTTTCTTTTAAGCACGTGTTAAAATCTCATTGACTACTGCTCTGAGAGTCCTGCATATGCTTTCAAGAGCTTCACTGCAATAAGTCATAAATTAATTTGCAACCTCATACAGGCTGACTATGGCTGTATGGACAATTAGTCTCTTTTAAAGCCAAAGGAAATAATGAAAATGAACTGATGGCATAATGAGCCCATTTACATGGAAGACATGTTGATTTCATCCCTATGCTGGAATCTCACAATGGGGGCAGTGTTCATTCCCCATGCAACAGCTATCTTAAGCACCAACTGTCTGAAAGAAAGAAAAGATGGTAAAAGCCAGCGACAACAAACCCACAAGATATGCCAAACTGAGAGCATCAATTGGGTCTTTTTTGGAGGAATTCCAATGACAATTTTTTATTGCTTCCAGAGTGACAGTACAGCTCAGTCACTGACCATGAGCAAAAATAGAAGCAGAAAAATGGGAAGCAAACACAGGTGCCAAGTGACTGATCTGTCTCAGTAGGTAAACAGGCAAAAGGAAATTTTCAAAAGGAAAACATTCAGAACAGAAGTGTGATCAGAGAGCCACAGAGGCTGTGGTTACACATGCATTGGCAGGGCCGCTTCAGCCTACTTAGTCTTGGTTCCTGCAGTCCACAAGTCATTCTCTCCCTCCTCCCCTTCCCTGTGCTGGCACTGCTGTTTGTACAGCTGCATGGTGAACACAGTCAGGGACCCGGACCCAGTAAAAAATGACCCACCAGAAATGGATCCGTTCCCCTTCTGATTTACTTCAGAGGCCCACAGCTGGTTTTGCTGGCATAGCAGAGGTTATGATGTGGGAATGAGATTGTGCAGCTGAGGAGAGGAGAAGCTGTTGAAGGAAGCCCTATCAGCCACATAGCAGGGTCGCATCCCAGGACTCAGAAAACTGTGTGTGGCTGTCCCTCCAGCACACTACCCTCTCCCTGATAGTATGTCTTTGCTACTGGAAGCATTTTTTTTTTTCAGCATCCAGTGCCTAGAATATGAAACTTAGTTTACTTAGATTGCTGTCGTACTATACAGAGATATAGGAAATTTTTTCAATTGCTGAAATGTAGGCCTCTAAGTGTCATCTGAAAATATCAAAGATAACATACCCAATCTCTTCCAGCTAGCTCCAGAAGGATATATATCCACCACATCACATACATCAGACTTCTCTAGATGTCACAGACACCCAAAGGATCCTCAAATGGTGCTAGTCATCTCTGTTTATGCAGCTGAACTTAACGCCGAAGGTGGCATAAAGATACCCAAACAGAACTTTTAAATTAGATATCCACAAGCGGAAACTCCTATGAGGAAAAAACCATTCCATTGCCTAAGTATATGGACCAGCTGCTTTTTGAGGTGCCTTGAGATCTCACTTTGGGGCTGGAAAATTCTCCACAGAACTTACAGAATACCTGTGCCTTTTCAAAGAGTAGAGGTCAGACTGGAAGTCCTAGGATATCTCAGATGACACGAGGCCCAAGTCAGCTAGACTCTACTCTTTGTTTAATTTTTTGTTGGTTGTAGGTTGGGATCAGATTTCGTTTACTCCTTTCTCAAATACTGCCAGTTCTTATCAGCATCTCCCTATTTATTTATGGTTAATGCAGATGATCAACCATACAATAGACATTGCACGGCCTTGCTCATGGGATTTGACTAGATGGCTTCCTTATGTTCCAACAGTGCATGAGTTTTAACAGCCTTCATCAGTGTTTTATGTATTTCATTGAAAAAAGCACTGAAAAATTCCCCTCAGACTTGCTGAACTTTAAGGCATGAGAAAGAAAATGGATATAATCTGTTTCACCAGGTTTGTTACCATTAAATTAAGATGATCGTAGTTTCCTTCTAATCTGAAGCGGCCCTTAGAGAAGAAAGCAGCCTATCTCAAGGAACTGATTTGTCTGGTGGTAAAAACAAAATAAAACAAAAAAGCACAGTACCTTTTTCACATTCCCATTACCTTTAATGAGTAGTTTCATAAACCCATGGATTATGATCCTGTAATGAGACCTCTGTTACCAAAAATAACTGCAAAAAGGGTAACTGAATGATGAACTACTGACATGCCTTTCTGAGGACCCACAGCTGCACTGCTTCTTTTGAAAAGACATGGGAACACTTCCTAAAGATATCTAATTTAAGTGTCTCAAACACATTTAACTAGTGACTGTAAGAAGAGCCAGCATTTTCAATCACTGAATATTGTCTATTCTGACTCACTTTTTTGTTTTCCTGAGTTTATAAACTACATTCATCTCAAAACATAAATTAAATATCCATATACACAAGCTAAGCATTGGTCCCAGCATACTGAGCTTTCATCACATGTAGTTTTCACTCCTCACCCTTCCCAATTAACCTGAATATAGGATTTATTGAGGAATCCAAATTTTACCTTTTTATCTCAAGAAATAATTCTCCCACCATGACCAGTGCACACAGAGGAAACAATATGCAGCAGAAAAACAGGAAAATGGAAATATTGTAAGATGAAGAGTATCAGCTATGGGGAATCAGGGCAAAAGAAGATGTTTTCTGCTAGAATTCAGGCTGCTTTTAATGAGGGTCTTGTGAAATAGCTCATTCAAAGATCAGCATGGACAAGGCTACTGCAGCTTTCAGCTACTTGCAGGGTGTTCAGAGGCACATTGTCTCTTTTCAACCTTTAGTAACAAAATTCAAGTGATCTAAAAGTGATAGTCTAATTCTGCATTTAAATGTAATTGTAATTTTATTTTATTTGTTTTTATCTTTTCTAAAGCACTCTAAGAGGTCCTAAAGAAAGGTGTTACACAATTGTAAGTGCTGGAGTGATTGACAGAGTATTTTACAACTGGCACTTATTATTCCTTTTATTAAGAATAAAGTGGCTTTTAGACTAAAAACAATAGGGTGAAAAGGGGTCTTTTATGCACTCATTATAAGTAGAAAATTGGAAGGAAAAAGTTGTAATAAAAAACTAAATGATTTTGGCACGATATATATTTCTTTCTTTATATGTTCAGTGGAATATACGTTGAAATCACTGGACATACAATAGCCCTCTAGATGTGGAAGGGAAAATGGAAAGTGTAGATTAAAATTGCCAAAGTGCTGCATGTAATAGCCATCTTTTCTTATTTTTGTTATGAGTAAAAAGAAGTCTTTTTGCAGCAAAAAGGAATAACATTGTTATATTCTACCTTTGAATTTAAATTCAGAGGAAGTGACAGAGGACTTGAAGCAGATTGTCTATTATGTGCCCTGTTCTAAGATGACAGGTGATTGTTCCCCAAGTTGCTGTAAGGTTTTCTCTTCTGTTTTATTCAGAGCAATCCTCTTTTACCTAAAAATCAGCATGTGCCTAATGCCTGTGAATCTTTGGTCATTTTTGTAAATGGGATGCAGTTTCACAGAGACAGTTTAAAAATTTCACAGATTAACCAAGACAGCAGACCCCAGAATCTCCTGGATTAAACTTGCACGGGATGGTGGTGCTTTAATTCTGGATCACACTATATATTAATAAAAACAGTTGAATCCCCAGCTTGAACTCCCAGCTTGCAAACAGCTTATTTACAGCCTTCTACTTTTTCCATAAGGGAGAGTTTCACTGGGGTTTTGTGGCTCTGTGTCAGGTAAAAAATCTCTGGTTAGCTCTTTCTGGAGTCACTGTCCCTACAACACCAGAGGTTATTTCACACTCCAAGTCAGGGTCCTACAGTCCCTGGTTCTGATGCAATTCGACCAATTCAAGAACTGTAAGGTCTTTCAAATCAAAAGAACCAAATGTGGATAAACATCCTGGTGAGAACATAATCCCTTCTTTTAAGCCATATGTTGAGCTATGAAGGTCTCACTGCAATCTACTGGTGTCTCAGTATTCTGTGTGTGAGAAGTGAGCATACTCATCAAGCAGAGATGAAGGACCTTCGGTGTCTGACCAAGAGTATAAACCAACTTAAAATAACTTCTTATTTTATCTTGGAAGAGTAATTTGTCATGACAAAGAAGTGTATTGGTCAGCCAGACCTCAAAACTCTCCAACACCAAAGTTTTTTGGACACAGAGTTAAATTTTACTAATGATTCCTTGATGTTGTGCTATGTTTGTGACACAGCATTATGTAGGGTGTCATGGTGCAGGGTTCTTCATGGAAGTTCTAGACTCTGCTTTCTCAGCAACTGATTGGTTTCACCCTCCATCAAAATCTAGGGACAAGTGAGGGAAAAGCCGCTAACATATTAAGCATAACCAACAGTAGAGACCTGTGATCTGTGCTTACATTACTTGACTTCACTTGACTTTGGTAAGTAGTTAAATGTATCCAAGGACCTTATTTTTAGTAAAATAAGTATGATGATTCTTCCACCTCTTACACCGTTTCTGTCTTTTTAGAGTATAATCTTACAAGAACATAGATTTTGTGACACATATGTGCACAATGACCAAGCATTATTGTAATTTGCACTCGATGATCTCAGAGGTCTTTTTTGACCTAATTCCGACCTCGTGTAAATAGCATATCACGTAAATAAGAAAATAATTCTCAACCCAAAATTTAGTTATTTTTACCAGTTAAGTTACTTTGATATAATAATACTAATACGGGGGAGGTGGAAGAAGATTTCACTGTAAATTCTACATCTTAAGGCATAGTGAAAAAGGCCTTCTCCCAAAATTTCTTTAAAAGAGTTTAGGTGTTTTTTAGCATTTTCAATAGCGAAAGTAAGAGGAACTGCTTTATACCTGGAATATATCTGAAGGAGAAAAGAAGAGAAAGGAGAGCAATAGTGAGAAAGAACCGGAGAGAAGGAGAGAAAATTAGATACATGAGGAAGAGAGTGAAAGAATAAAGCATTGAGAAGAAAGAGAAAGAAAGAAGGCAGAAAGAAAATGAAAAAAATCAACAAAGGTTAAAAAGTCAAACCAGTCTATCTTGCTGTCTACCAGGAGTGTCAGGAATTGTAGTTTATAAGAAGAAAGAATATACTGTATATATAAGCCCTCTCACTTTGAAAGTGTAATATTTATATTCTTCTCTTTCAGGAATCTTAATTATTTGAGCTGAAACACTCTAAAATTTCTCTTGACTGCATGAATCTGATATGATTTCCATCCTCTGACAACAGAAAAACAGGCATGGCATATTCATTCAAAAGAATAAAAATAAAAACAGCCCTCATGACCAAATATGTTGTTTAAATACTCCAAGGTGCTCTTGTTGGACAAGTTGCACAGGGGAGAAATTACTCTAACAATAAATAGTACAGAAAGGAAATTATTTTCCATAAGGTTTTGTAGTTCTTATTTTTCATGTAAAAATCTTCATTGTTCAGGAGCGTCTTTAGTAACATAAATTTATTTGAATAAGATGTTGTGTCTTAGCAGCATACACAAGATAGTCTGTATTTACAAGTCTGCAGATTTCCCAGTAATATCTGCCACATTAGTCTACTTCTATTGGTATATCGTGTTTATTTCCTAGGCGTTGGCAGGCCAAGAGCCTGGCACGGTCATTCTCCGAGATTTCATATCACTTCTCGCCAACATTCCAGTTAGTTTTGACTATGTTTCATGATTTAGACCCAGGTAAGTGTCATAGAATGAGAAATGCACTGAGGGGATAAAGGATGTTCCCTTGATGTAATATGCCACAATAAATAAAAATAATTAATAGCAATTATATATTTGTAACTGAAAAGGACTCTATAAGGCAGTTCAGTTTGCCTGCAACATAATTAAAGCATCTAAATTGTAATAAAAAACATTAAAAATTCTAAACACTTTATTAAAATTTGAACAATTAAAGTAAATTGACATTTGATTCTCAAAAGCCTTGGGATAAAATGCCTGATAAGATTTAGTCAAGAGACTTGATAACCACGGGGTTAGAAATGCAATACTGCCATGGATTAAAATTTGCTTTAAAAATTCAAAGGCAAGAATGGGAATAAATGTTGAGTTTTTAGTGAAATTAGGCTATTTATTAGTGGTGCTTTCAAGATCAGAACCTGCACTGTTCATTACAGCTGTGAATAATATAGGGGAGAATATGAATGCTGACACTTATTGACCATCCCTGTTACCATTTATTTTACACAACAAAATATGGGTTTTTTTCTCCTGGAAGTCGTGTTTCTTCTCTTTTCTCCTCTACTAAGCCTTTCATTGGTGGGCGGGGATTACCATTTACCATCAGCTGTGCATCACAACTGGGTTCATCTTTACTGAGGCCTCAGCACAATTCCATTGTGGAGCTTTAATAAGCAGTATTAACTGCGGGTCATTAGCATATGCAACTCAGTACCGATCTAAGACACCTTGCAGTACTGGAAACAGTAATTCTTTAGATTTTTGGTAAGAATATGATAGAACGAACTAATAAAAAACATACAGTAGGAAAAAACTAAGATGCCATGCACAATTTAATGGTAAAATATATATTCCTTATAGACTTACTGTAAGTTCAGGTCTAATTTTTTTTTTTGTCAAAAGAGAAAACAGTTATAGGAGACAAAGATTAAGGACAATGAAAAAGTCTTAGGTTTGGGGGAGGAAATTTTCACAGAACAGATATTCCCTCCTGGGCTGATCCTGTGAAGTATAAGGAAAGACCAATAAAGTTTAAGTATCTCAACAAATAGAAATTTTCATAGGTTTCAGTAGACCCAACCATGTTAAAGTTTCTGTGTTCCAATCATTGGGGAATATGAGAATACCACCTTTGGAAACAGTAAGAAAAGAGCTGTTTCTGTATTGCAGATGAGTGTGAACAGAAATCAGTAATTCCTCCTATTCGCACATGTATCTTCAGAACGCACCTTCACACACTGCTATGATACCATGAGGTCTTCCAGGTAAGTAAGAAGAAAGGCTTCTACTGGATAAAAAATGTCAATTTATCTTAGCATTGCCATATATTAGAAAAGCTGTTCCTAGAAGTGATGATTTATGTCAGCACAGGACCCTAGGGGGAAAAAAGGAGCTTGTCCAACTTTGGACATTCAAAAATTCGGATAAATCAAATAATAGGAAATATTAACAAATATTATAATTTAATTTTCCCCTCTTGGTCATGATTTCCAAAAGTTTCCTCTCGACAGGATTTCACAGGGACTGTAGTTGGCTTTGAGTTGCTTATGTAGGTGCACAGATTTAAAACCTTCCTCGTTTCATTCGTTGTGAAGCTTCATGGAAAGGCTCCTTCTGTATCTGAGCATTCTTAAATTGGACTGTGCAGCCACAAAAGAGCTTCACCTGCAAATGGACAATGTGCCTTTCTTTTTTGTATATTGTGCCAATCACTGCAAATTTGTTATCACCCCCAGACTCACATGGCTTTCTTTTACTTGCATGATTTCCTGTAAAACTGTTGTATTGTGCTAGCAGGAAGTGTCCATCAGTTTATATTTGTGTTCACTTTTGTATGAAACAGTGAGTGTTCTGAAGTGAGTATAGTTCTGCCATCAGTTGCTGGAGATGTGACTTGCACACAGCTGTGAAAACTGAGAAACTTAGAGAGGACTGTACATGTGACGGATATTTAACAATTAAGAATCTTAAGCTGAATGTGGAGAAGCTGGGAAGAGAAACAAAGATCCTTGAAAGGATAAATGAGTGTAAGAGATTTATCAATGAAACATGGTTAATTTTAAATGCAGAAAATGAGAGGCAGCAAGGGGGTCAATGGAAGAGAGCTGAGAAGAGCCTACAGAGAGGAAGAAGAAAAAGATAAATGAGATACATAAAGGGACAGTGTTAAAGTGAATGGCAAGGGAAATGTGCACCATGAACAAGACTCTGCTGAGTGGCAAACTTTGGTTGGCAGAGCACATCAAATCACAGAAAGGTGAGTGGACAACAGTGAGGAAGAACAGCCCAGCAAATGGAGACATATTGGAAAATACACATTTTTACATGCACTCTTTCTTATCCTGACTTTTCTGCCATAAATGCACTTACAGTTACTGTAACAGAACAGATTTAGAATATGCCATAAAAGTGTGTTTTCTCTGATGGTAGGTCTCAGTGGCACAAAAGAAGAAAAATTCTTGGTTTGCATAACTCTGAGACAGAGTGGCAAGTGTAGGGTGACAAACTAATTTCTGGGAGGAATGAGAAATTTAGTAATGTAGCTATGTGCAGGTTGTGGGTAATAGATGATTTACAACTAATTAAGAAGCCTGATTACTTATCACAGAAAAAAAAAGAAAGATGGGACTGTATGGGTAGGAAAGAAGACTGTAGTTGATACAGAAATAGTATCAACATCATCCTGCCAAAAAGATCTTGGTTTCCTGAAAACAGTTTTTAGTGAATATGTCCTACTTTAAAGTAACAGCTAATTTGGGAAAGGAAATGTTGAGAACTACAAGGGAATTTTTTGCACATTTTTTATTCTTCTCTGAAGAATCCTTCTATTAGATAGCATTATACCTCTCTGGGACAATCTCCACAATGCTTTCTTCTCAGGATTGGATAAAGGAGTCTACAGATTCTGGCCCAGATTCTACTACAAGGCAGATCACCTGTTCCTCTCAGCTGAGTAGTTTATGTACCTAAATACCTAGACAAGATATGAATAAACTTGAGGCAAAAATCCTCGGAAGTTGTATATGACAAACACCTTTCTTCACTCCTGGAGCTAAGCTGATTTATTGTAGCATAAAATCTGGCCTGTTAGACAGCAAGGATGTAAGACCACAACACTGAGGCTAATAGAAAACATCCCATGTTTGGGAAAGGTGCACGACTTCAATGCCAAAGCTATTTCTTGTTCAGGACATTTCTTAAACAAGTTCTCAGTGAGCCAGTTGAGGTGTCAGAACAGCAGCAATATACACCGTACTACACTGTTAGCTGATCGGTGTCTTGCTATTTGTACTGAAACATTTCCCAGGCATAAAAGGAGGACATATAAAGATCAGTTTAATTTATCTCCCATAAATATGAAAACAGTAAAGAGCATGCGCTTCCACAAAATTTTTGAGTGCAGTCCTCTAAGGCCATCCAGCCCCTTCAATGTTCTTAAGTCATGTCAGTCAATGAAGGGCTTTGAAAAAGCAGTATTTTGTTATATTTTATTTATTTTATTTTGTAGAAAATGGTAATTAGGAGAAAGAAAAAGTAGAAAATTAGAAAATTAGTAGAAAAAGGTGGTTGAGAAAGGTTTAAACAATTTTGACTTAGGAAAGAAGTGTGAATGGGCATATTTGAAATGTACCTCATACTTTGGGACAGCATTGTAGTATGTGTGGTTAGTTAAAGCGAGATGTTTATATTTATATTCAACAGATAAAGAACCATGTAAGTGTGCCACACTGCTGTCTAAAAGTTTCAGCCTCTGTCACAAATGACATGTACTCAGCACAGTAAAGTATGGCTGTGAGCAAGTCTAAGCCTCACAGATATAGAGACAAGAAAAAATGTGCTTACTGGTAAAGATATTACTTGCGCCTACTAAGAGAAATGTGTCTGAGCCAGTGCAGTGATTATAGCCAGCTTTGAGCACAAGTATTTTTCTCTATACCTAAGTTGAAATGCACTGGACAACCAGAATGAGGTACAGTGTCAAGCTCTGGAAGTGTGCACTTTCCAAGGTTTTGTAATTGGAGTGCTTTTTTTATTTTCATTGCTAGAACTATTTTTTTGAGTCTTTGACCCCTAGAGGGATAGGAAGGGCATATGAGCCCATAGAGTCAAGTGCAATTGGGTCATAAATTTTTGTTTTCCAATTTTTCCATCCTCTTCCTTGTTATATCATCTTTATAGCAGAAAACTGATCTTCCTTCAATTTGCCTGTTATACATAGCAAATAATTTTAACTCATTTTTCATTTCGTTATGTAAATGAAATTAAAAATATAGCAAATTGAATTGGAATTTGAACAGTGGTGCTAGAGGAACTTCCATCTAAATCAAGAGAATCAGAATTATTTTTATTTAAGAATAATTTTTACCTTTCAGATCCTTACCTTGAGTAATTTATACAGTGCTGGCCTCTATATCTTTGTAAAGGTTTAATTGCTCTTCAGGGGAGCAGTGTAGAGCGATTATACAAATTATTCCAGATATCAACGATTTAAGTTATGAGAAAAGACTGAGAAAGTTGAGCATATTCTCAGTGGAAAAGAAGAGATTTCATGTAACCCAATTGAAGTTTTAAAAATTATGAAGAAGACTGATAAAATTGATCCAAGCAGGCTCTTTACACTTTCAAGACCACAGAAGTTAGGAGACATGATCTAAAAATTAGAAAGTTGGGAACAAGAAAAGAAATGCTAAGGCATAACTATTTTACACAGAAGGATTGGAAGTGTATGGAATAAATTACTAAAAAGGGCACCTGAAGCAAGAAGCATCATGGAATTCATGAGGGAATGAGATGAATTTCTAAACAAAAGGAGCAGATAGAGGGGCAGCACAGAAAATATTCAAATGAAAATAAGGGAGACAATAAGGAAGAAGCAAGAAGAGCATAAGATCCTTTTCCTCTTATTTCTCTGGTTCTTATTGCTGCTACTTCTCTCTGGAAATTCATCTACTATTATCTAAAACAATGCAGCAATCCTGTAGTACAAGTCAGTCAGTCTTTTTTCAGAGATTATTTTAAACATTTTTGTGTAATTAAGTGATTCCTGGGTTTTGGACCTTGTCATCTTTGATCATAACTTGAAATGAACCAGTTACTAACCACAGCCTACTTAGCCATATTGGACAGCTATGTATCAAGGAACCACCTGTCAATGAGACATGGTGGTACAAAGTGATCAGAAGATCTTTTCCCCCCCAGAATTCCAGCTAATTCTGGCAAGCGCAAGTTATTGAAATACCCAGCACCCTTTTCCTGGGATATTGGTCTGTTAGGAGCTGGAGTTCTCAGAGTTGTCTTTTACTGATAGACGCAACAAATACAGCAACATGAAGATTTTCTCTAGTGAAAAGGCCAATTTATGAAATTCCAGTTTCCAACTACGGCTACACATTTCAGGCCCCATAAGACAATTTACTGTATTCCCAGGAAGCAGCAGCAGAAATTTGAGGTTATTCTACAGATTCTGACTATATATGTTGTTTTAATTTTCCTGTGACTGTGCAAGCCAATAAGAAATAGCAAAGGCTCTGAAGCTCTACATACTCAGGAAGACATGATTCCATTGATTTACTTTCCGACAGGTGTATTCAGAATGACAGCTTTAATTACACAGGAATGAATGACTGGAAAGCCCACATGCACCTAAGAAAGCTTCTTGGGTTTCATTGTTGACTGATACCTATGTCCACTTTTGAATCCTAATTATTTCTCAACTATATTAAATATTTAAAACCTAATTATTGTTCAGTTGCTCCATTCACTTCTAGTCTCCTCCACCTGTTTATAATTTTTATATATCATGCACGTTATCATGTCAGAAAAAGCCAGCATGTGAACAATAACACATTGAAATCCTGGAGTTTGCCTAATTAATTGCCTTATAGCTTTCAGAAATGCACCAAAAATGACAAAAAGCTTGGTATATATGGTAAATAGTAATAATATAATCTCTTTTGTATTCTTGGGAAGTGGGGGATGTTTGAAAGGATTAGGCACTTTCAACTTACAGCTTGAATTTTTTTCTTGAAGAAAATGTACAATTTTTTTCCTCTGCATTTTAAACATTAATTTCCAAGGTATCAACGGCTAATTATTCAGCAGTTACTTTAATGTTTCAGATAGGGAATAAGTAGCCTTGGGGAGAACAGATCCTGCTTTTAAAGTCTAGCTAGCTATAGTAAAGGATTATTACTAGAAGATATCCACTGCATATAGTCATTACTATTTCTTCCTCTGTTCAAAGATGGAAAGCAGAGTGGTAAAATTAAATTTCATTAAAAAAAATAAAAACAAACCAACCAAATTTAGACATTTTCTAATAGCCCTATCACCATAGTTGTAGTTCTGGATTACAGAAGGATTTACTGCCATCAGCTGTCAACCCCACCTCATGCTGGGTACAGTGGAAAGGGAGATTCATTTGCTCTTTCCTACCTGTGCCACACTTCAGTCTTTCTTGACCTACCTTCTCTGGTCTTTGGTGAAATCATGAACTATTAGCTGGACAGCTGGCAGCAGCACAGCCTAGTGCCCTCAGGGAAGGCCTTGGAACATCATCAGTCACACCCCAATGGCAGGTTCTCTAGGGGCAGGAGTAGCAGAGTGATTGCAAGTAAAGAAGAAAACTGAAATGCTATCTCAAAGAAAAATTAACACTTTCATGTGCTTATATCATTGATTACAGCCTCCCACAAAAGCAAGCCATCCAGGTGGTCCTTTGTAACACGTGCCTGTTACAAAACTGTTAAATGAGAAGTAACACCCAGACCTTAAGATTCTGTCCAACAACAATCCTATTGGATTGTTTCCGTATGAGAAAAGGAATGTCAAATGACAGCGACAGCAGCTGTCACTAGGAAATGGAATAATTTTTCACAATCCTTGTAATGTACAGATCATGTCTTGTCCTCTCCATTGCTCAGTCAGACAGAGAAAACAGCAGGGACCATGGCCCAGCTGCAGGTCCTTGGTCAAGCTGTGCTGAGTTCCATTTCCACTACATAGCTTCTGGATCTCCTCTGGGGTCACTGAATGTCATAGTCATAAGACATGCTGATTACCTGGAGAGTGCCTTCCTCATTTCAAAGTTCATGAAATAACGTGAATGCTTCTCTGCAGCCTGGCTGACTGGTGGGTTTTTAGTCCAGAACAGATGACTTGTTTTCACTCCTTCCTATGTGGGATTAGAACAAGTGGGTCTTTGGAGATTACAAAGGCATTTGGGTTGTGTTGGAGGACTCTAGCATGAAGAAGCTAGTCATGTTGTAACGTTTTTCATACTCCGTTTTTGAGGTAGTCTCTGACCTGTGCTTGTCCTGAACACATGTCTGGAGATGCTTGCGAAAGTGCTAGGCGGTAAAAGTCGAACGTGTACAATGCCATGAGTGACAGCAGGCCACAACTTAAGTCTGTGAACTAGACCTGCTACAGGAGGTACTACCATAAAACCAAGATTACTTAAATATTTTCCATTGATATATGGTTTCCAACTTATATCAGCATTTATTATTGTGTCATGACAAACTTGCTTGAGGTATTCTGGTTAAATATCTGTGAAAGAAAGAAAGCATTATAAGTTTTACTAATCAAATATATTGGTAAAATCATAGCTATATCTGGTTTATAGCAACTAAGTTCCTTATATTTAGCTTACTAATACAGACAAAGCCTCTGAATTTGGGACAAAAGTTCCAACAGAGGAAAAATCTCTGTTCAGAAATCTTTCCAAATTTGGACAAGGATTTTTAGGTCAGGACTGGAGCCTGCTTTTCCCTTCTGCTAGACCTTATGACATGTTGATCACAGAACCACAGAATTGTTTAGATTGGAGAAGACCTTTAAGAACAACAAGCCCAACCATAAACCTAATATTGCCAAGTCCACCAATAAATTATGTCCCTAATGCCACATCTACACGATGTTTAAATACTCCTGCAGATGATGACTCTACCACTTCCCTGGGCAGCCTGTTCCAGTGCTTGACAACTCTTTCTGTGAAGAATATTTTCCTAATATCCAATCTAAACCTCCCTGGTGCAACTTGAGCCTATTGTCTCTTGCCCTATCCCTTGTCACTTAGGAGAAGAGAGCTGACACCCACCTTGCTATAACCCCTCTTAGGCAGTTGTAGAGAGAGGTAAGGTCTCTTCCTATTATTCAGGCTTAACAACATCTTTCTTGTAATGAAGTGCCCAAAACTGAACACAAAATTCAAGGTGCAGCCTCACTAGTGCTGAATACAGAGCACCAACCATTTCCCTAGTCCTGCTGTCCACACAATCTCTGACACAATCTACAACGCCATTGATCTTCTTGGCCACCTTGGCACATGCTCGCTCATGTTCAGCTGGCTGTTGACCAGCACCCCCAGGTCGTTTTCCGACAGGCAGCCTTCCAGCTACTCATCTCCCAGCTTGTAGCACTGCATGTGGTTGTTGTTACCCAAATGCAGGACTCGGTAATTTGCCTTACTGAACCTCGTACAGCTGACCTCAATCCATCAGTCCAGGCGGTCCAGATCCCCCTGGAGAGCCTTCCTGCCCTTCAGCAGATCAACACTCCCACCAGCTTGGTGTCATCTACAAACTGACAAAACATCCATTTGATCCCCGTGTCCAGATCATTAATAAAGATCTTAAACAGGACTGGCCCCAATACAGAGTCCTGGAGAACACCACTGGTAACCAGCCATCAGCTGTTCTTAACTCCATTCATCACCATTCTCTGCACATTTTAACAGATATTTGCCCTTAGCTCATCTTGGGTTTCAGCCTGTGGGGCTAGTGAGGACTCTTTTCATTGGAGCAGATGTTGCAGACGGATACAGGAGGGGATGTCTGTATCCCTCCTCTGATCCCCAGATGGTGGAAGCAGCCTGCAAGGGGTCACCAAAGGACAAGTAAAACAGTAGGAAGAGACTTACACCTGACACCAGGAAACAGGACAAGACTGTTCCCCTCGCTGCTCTTCAGTCCAACCTGCCCACAATTAGTTCAATTGATAGAACTAAAACTTGAATAGAAATTTTTTTGTGCGTTTTCTTTCCCTATGTTTTCATATCCATTCCCTCTGCCATTATAACCACTTATTAAATTGTGCAACTGTCCAAATTACCATAATTTACCCATAAGAGTACCTTTCTAGTCTGAGAATCGACACATTGATATATGTTGGTCTATTCCTCTTTAATTACCTGAGAAAGAGGAAAGTAATGATACTATAAATGTAGAAGAAGTTGAATTTTTAGAAGTACTGGTTCTCCAATCTATTGTTAAGCAGCACATGCAAGTGTTTAGTGTATGCTGAGACTAATTTTCAATATGCAGTTTCCCTTGGGATATTTATATTCTTCCAATAAGCATAGAACTGTCCATCAAAAGTAACTTTATATACCCACAGAGCACACGCACACACACACAATCATTGCCACAAACTTTTTGGGGTTTCTTCTCCAAAGAGCTGCAAATATGAGTAACATTTTCTCTGCACAATGTCCTGTTAAAGTAGGTGGGTGTTCATTTCAACAGACAATTGTAACAGAAGTACTCATTGTTTTATTTTCTTTTTTTCCTGCCTGTCACCTTTGCAAACAGTTAAGTCAAAAATCTGTTTTCTGAGAGGTAGAAACTATTAATGCAAAGGGAGAAAAATCATTTCATAAGAGATGCTTTGGAGTCCAGCCTATTTCGGTTTTCTTACTCAAATAATTTACTTCTAATTAGATAAGAGAACAAAAAAATAATTCCAAAGGGGAAAATACATTTTTTTTCCCCCACAAATTGCTTCCATCATTTCTGAACTCTGCTAAGCATTTTTAATAGATATGTGCCCTTAGCTCATCTTTTGCATGCTAACAATTTAATCTGAATACCAATATAGACACAAAATAAACGATTGTTTCCTGCCAGAGGTATCTGCAGAAGAAATCTTGGAGTAAAACATTGTCTTTGCAGCTCATTGTGTCTCTAATTAGACTGGAAGGAGGCAGAAGCTTGCTGGTGTCAGTCTGTGTTTAGCATGCCCTGGAGCTTCAAGCTCCTGTGGGTATCAAAGTGCACTAATTAAATGAGGGGTCCACAATACCGCACTAAACATCAGAGTGAGAGAAAGAGTCCAGTGTCCTCAGTGCCTTTGAGAATCCATGGCCCACGCTAATTACCCATTGTTGAATTGACTTCCCATTCTACAAGGAATGAATGGTGCCTCTCTCCCCCCCTTTCCTCATCCTCCCCCTGCCTCCCCCT